>JAFLJL010002244.1:20000-27899 GCA_018398815.1 Conus ventricosus | reverse complement strand
ATGGACCTTAATGTTCAGGTGTGTTGACTGAAAGACAAAAAAAAAGGGAAAGAAATTTCTTGAGAATAGTTCAGATAGTGTTGACTGAAAGGCAAAGGAAACTGTTATGAGAATAGTTCAGGTAGTCTAGACAAAAAAACTGTAATGCGAATTGTTCAAGTAAAGAAAACCTGTAATTAGAATTGTTAAAGTAGTATGGACTGAAAAGACAAACTATTGAGAATTGTTCTCGTAGTGCTGACTAGAAAGACCAAATGAAGACTGTACAAAGAGAATTGTTCAGGTAGTGTTGAGTAGAAAGACTGTGCAATGAGAATTGTTCAGGTAGTGTTAAGTGGAAAGATAAAACGAAAATTAACTAAGAATTGTTCAGGTAATATAAAGACAAAGGGAATATTGTCCAAGTATTGTTCAGGTAATATATACACTGGAAAGATAAAGTGAAGACTGTCCATTAAGAATTGGTCGGGGAATGAGAATGGTATGGGAATGGACAGTGTATGTGTGTTGCATGTGTCTTAGTGCTTCTGTCATAGTAAGTACTCAGTTCAATCAAAATCAGGATAAATGAATTTATGCTTGTACTAACAATGATGATTATTGTTCTCATTGTAACTGGACGTCAACAAAGATCAGTGTAATTGAATTTGTCTTTATTGTTGTAATGATGATCATTACACTGATTATAACAGAGTTTTGTTTGCTCATCAGTAATGAAAACGAGGTGTGTACTGATGAGGACCGTTCATCCATTGCTGTATTGACTGTACATAATACTGTATAAAATGATGTGTGATTGTTAGTAATGTCAGTATGCATGCCTGTCTACTGAACCCTGTCTGTAGGTAACGGTGTGCGCCTCCTTGGTTTCAGCTGTATGTGCAGCAGTTTCAGAGCGACAGTGACACGCGTGTGGCCATTCTCAGCATACTGGCATCAGGAGTGGTCAGTATTGTGCAAACACTTAAAGCAAAATACTCCACTCAAAGATGGGTGTCCGAAATTTTGGTCAGCACCAATTCCCTGGTTTGTCCCAGCAGTGTTATTTGAATGACTACAAATTTGGATGACTGGAAACAGTGTTCCACATCATGTCAAAATCAGAGTTATAGTACCTTTTGCTGCTGAAAATCACAAACTGAAGTTTCAGCAAAGAGATGTAGACAGGTACTTGGTTCTTTCTTGAGGGTTTGAATAGCGTTTATGCTCAGGTAATGTGAGAACAAGTGTTCTTTGTTCATTGACTGTGCAGCATCTCAATTTTCAATCTCTTCAGTTAAACATGTTTTTAACTGTGTTTCTTTGTCAGGATATGTTGATGTCCTTGATGATGGGTGAAACGGGGTCATTGAGTGTTAACACAGTGGACTGCAGGTGAAGATGAAGTCACCCCCTGTGCTGTGGTCTGGAAGTGAAGGAAAAAAGGGTTTACACTTCAAGTTGATGGGAAAGTCTTTTGATTCATTTGACCATGGGATACATGCCTTTCGTTTGTTACACATTTTGTGGAAACATTTTTTCCCCACTGACTTTATAGGTTTGTCTGTAGTTTCGGTTTCGGTTTTCTCAGTTTGGGAAAAAAAAAATTATACTGAACATAATTGTTGATGAATTTTTAATGTGAAAATAATGATGATTTGATGATGGTGGTGGTGGTTGATTTGTAAGATAGAGAAAATGATCATGCTGAACACATATGATGAATATGAGCGAGATAATGCCAATTTAGTGCATAGTTAAAAAAAAAAAAAAGGGACTATTCAGTTATGCATGTACGGATGGCTAAATAGTTAAATAAAAGGACAAAGCATGCAAAATGGTGCTGAGAACGTTTGTGTAAAATCATAGTACATGCTGGTTTTAGTTTGTGTAAAATCATAGTACATGCTGGTTTTAGTTGTCAGATGGCTGATGACTAATTCATCCAAAATATTATAAAAAAAATCCGCTTTATTCTTATTTATAACAATTGAAATGCTAATTGGCCCACTCACCTTCTCAGATCCTTGAACTTAGTCTGACTCTTACACATTGATTGTGGCATAGGTGTTATCTCCCTCATCACATGCATCAGTGTGACTTAATTTGAGCCAGTTTGCTACCGGGAATGATATGAGCTGTTTCATCATCCTTCATTATTCTTCATTGTTCAGTTTTGGCCGTCTGTTCCGCCACGAAGCAGTAAATTCTTTGTCTTGTCTTCCCATAAGCAGCCAAGATCTTGGCCAGAATGTTAACTTCTGAATCCATTGTTTGGTCCTGTTGAAACTTTTTTGTTGTTGTTAGAAAGATTATTGAAAATGGATTGCTGAGAGTAGCTCGGCTTGTAAACTGGAAAGGGAAACCATGTAGAAACCATTGTGTGTATTGTTAGCATGCAGGGTAGGTGAGGTTCTTTTTTTCTGTAATGGGTCAAAGACAGTCACTGTTTGAAGGCTGCCGGTGGGAGCATCCGCCTGTGGCATAGCACTATAGAAATGATTATTGGCACATTGGCAGGAGCAGTTCTCACGACAGTAGGAGGAGAACTAAATACACAGGAATTACTTGCAATTTATCAGTTCTTCTTTTTTCTTTAAGTCTGTGTTAAGTTTATTTTTGTTTTTCTGTGTGTGTCTCTGTCTTTTTCTCTCTGTCTCTCTCTCTTTCTTTCTTTCTGTATCTCTCTTTCTCCCTCTCTAACACATCACACACACTCTCTCTCTCTCTGACTCTGTCTCTCTGTCTGTCTTTCTCTCTCTCTCTGTCTCTCTCTCTCTTAAACACACACTCAGACAGACACCAAACAAACACACGCTCTCACTCACAAATACTCTGTCTCTTTCTTTCTCTCTGTCTCTATCTCTTCCCCTCTCTCTTTCCACACACACACACACACCACACACACACACACACACACACACACACACACACACACACACAGAGCAGCAGCAGCAGCAGTTTTTTAGTCTGTCTTCCCTCCCCTTAGATCGATGTAGTTTACGTTAGTGGTAACCTGTGTGGTGCAGGGCCTGACTTTAACCGCGGCGTCCCTGGTGGTGTTTGCTGAGCTGTACTGGACTCCAGGGTTGATGATCCAGTGCGAGGACCGGACGCATCGCATCGGCCAGACCAACGCTGTGGCTGTCCACTACCTGGTGGCCAGGGAGACCATGGATGAGTGGGTGTGGTCCGCCGTTTGCCGAAAGGTGAGCAAAGCTGACTGGAAGGGAAAGGTGAGGTGAAAGTAAGGAAAAGATGAGATAAGGATGAAGGGAAGCAAGCGTGGTCAGTTTTCAACAGTTGGGAATGTGCATAAATTGTGCGTGATCAAGTTGTTTAATTTTAATCGCAAATCTTCAAATTTCTCATACCTACTACAAACTTCTCCATTGTCCATATTTACGAAGCCGATGTTTTAAAAAAAAGAAAAATTTTTTAGAGAGGGTGTTAGTTACTGCCAAGGACATAGACAAAGTACAGGACAAGACACAATGCATTCTGACCTCATGGGTCTTTTTCAGGCAAAAACAAATAACATTTAGGACAGTGAAAATGAAGAACGTGAAAGCACTTATTTGGGCACCGGAACAAAATGTTTTTGTTATACATATGCAGATAAAACTATTTTGGGTTAAAAAAAAATTAAATAAAAAAATCTCTCTGTCTCTCTCTCTCTCTCACTCACACACACACACACACACACACACACACACACACACACACACACACACACACACACACACACACACACACACACCTGACTGCATAATTTGGAACACTTTCATTCCTGATTTAATGTAATTGAGGCACTACATCTTGTGGATGTGCCTCTGAGAATGGGTCTGTGAATGAAAATGGGAACTGGAAAAGTAAGTTTTATTTGTACGCTAACCTCCATGCCAGCCTCCGGTCATAATGTTGATAATTATAATGTTGATTAGAGGATAGAGGTATGGTTTTTGTACGGGAGATTTATGTGTGAAACAGTTACATGTTTCTGTTTATCATTGTTTTCTTTTTAGATCTGGATCTGTACCAAGTTTTCTTCCAACGCGATTAGCCATTTTCCCTTTCTCCCTCTCTTTCCCCCTGTTTCACTCTTTCATTCTACTTTGCTCTGTCACACACCGTTCACAGTGACATACATACACATGCACACATTTCTTACACCACAGTGTACAGTGAGATGTTGTGAAGTGTACACAGTGACATACATACTCATGCACACACTTAGTGTACACAGTGACATACATACTCATGCACACACTTCTTACACCACAGTATACAGTGATGCAGTGTGTATACAGGGACATTCATTCGCATGGACGCACTCCGTACACCACCGTCTACAGTGAGATGTTGTGTTGTGTACACAGTAACATACATATGCATACAAACACTTGGTACACCACAGTGCACAGTGATATGTTATGATGTGTGCAGACCTTAGTGACGAGCTCAGCACTGACCGGCGAAAGACGAGCTCTAAAGGCTGATGCTGGCGATCGCTACCAAGTGGAGCTACTCTCAGCCGCTGACGCCTACACGCCTGTGGACAACGCTGAGATTGACATTTCACAGCTCATACAGTCTCAGCGGGTAGGTGGCTACGTCAAATGTGTATCTGTGCTTCTTATCAAACAATGCTCCCCTCCCGTATGTGCCTGCAGACACTCGTCCTCATTCTCTGGCACACTCCTCTTGATCTGCATAAAATTCAGTAGCATGATCAGAGCAGAGCTGCCAACCATCCCGCTTCAGTGGAATTTGTTATGTTCAAACGCACGTCATTCCGCTGTTCCACTTAACATTTTAAAAAAATTAAGCTGGGGAGGGGTGGGTGGTTCCAGTATTCACAGAGTTTGCACATCTGCTGTTTGTATAGCCAAAGATTTGTTTGGAAACTTACTTCTGGTTCATCTTTCGCCGCCATCATGTCAAAACGGCCTGCTGGACTGATGAATCCGAGGCAGAAAAGAAGAAAAACATATTAGAGGAGAAGTGTAAATTCAAGTTGCGTTCAGCTGTTAATGATGGCACGGCGGCGCCGCCACACTCAGAGCCACTGCATTCAGTGCGCTCAAACGCTTTGCCTTTTGACTCTGGCGAGGCCGAAGCGAGTCAGCCACCGCACGGCCAGACGCTGTGTGTTTTTGGACGCTTCGAGACTGGTGCAACATCTTTAAGTTATATTTACTATACAGAGGTTTTTTAACTATAATTTCTGTATGAAAGCAATGGCGCAGTGAGTACTTGAGAGTGTGACAAAAGCTGGCATTTCAGTCTTCTCTGTGAGTACCATAATTAAGTTCGTGTTTAAAACTTTCTGACAGAACTTTGCGACCGCTGTGCTGCGCGCGCCATGGCCTGGTAAGCCGAAGCAAAGACGGGGGAGGTGGAGGCGCGCGAACTATCTTTGGCCGAAGTAGGCCAGCCAGGCGTTGGCAAAAATCTTTGTGAATGAAAAGTTAGTTAGCATTTGTAAAGGGGCCGTAATTTACAACCGTTGTATATATACATATTTCTTCATTGTTGCTGCATTTATATGTACTATGGTTGCATGTAGAGCAATGTAGGCCTAATTAAAGGGAAACGTAGTGGATAACATATTTACTACAAGCAAAATAATACTACTGATAACAGTAAGTGTAGTAGGCATAACAATAATAAGTGAATAATTATTATAATTAAAATAATACTTCATTTCCAATCACTACTACTATTTCTATCGGCAAATTCAAATTAAAGTGTATTGTTGGAAGTACCATAGGGTGCTTTGTGTGTGTGTGGTGTGTGTGGTGTGTGAGTGTGTGTGTGTGTGTGTGTGTGTGTGCGTGTGTGTGTGCGTGTGGTGTGCGTGGGTGCGTGCGTGCGTGTGTGTGTGTGTGTGAGAGAGAGAGAGAGAGAGAGAGGGGGGGGATGGCCGAAAGGATTATGGAACAAAACGGTCACTCTCTCACTGAACATTTTGAACGTTTAAAGGTCTTGTGTAGACTGTGTGGGAAAAGGTCTAAGAGATCAAAGAAGATAAAAACAAATCAGTAGTAACGTGTTTGAGTGTTGCTTCTGAAATAAACGTAATCTTCAATGTGAATGTTCTGGAAGATAGGGAGGAAGTACATTCAAAAATAGTTTGTGTGTTTTGTGCAAACACTTTGAAAAATCTGACAAACCGCAAACATTCAACTACAGCAAAGAGCCGTGCATTGGCAGAATTTGAAAAAGCCTCAAAATTATGGCACCTGTTTGACCCCAGTTTTATCTGTCAGTCAGTGTGCGCTATGCACTCACTTTCAACAGCAGAGTAAAGGTGGGAGACCAGAGAAAAAGATAAAGAAATCTGCCGTTCTCAAACAGTATTCCCAACCAGAAAAACGAAAGTGCCAATCAAACTCTGATCTTGATAGTGATATTTCATTTTCTGTCTCATCTGAAGCCACATCAACTCCGGCAAAAGTCCCTAGAACTGTATCAGTGCAGACTGCCCCAGCTGCCATCAATGAAGCATTATCTCCAGTCAAAAAACAAGTTTCCTTTTGTGTCACATCTGATGCCACATCAACTCCACCCAAAGATTCAAGAGGCGCATCAGTGCAGACCGTTCCAACTGGCATTGACAAAGCATTGTCTCCGTTCAGAAAAAGAATCCTCAGGCCTTTGAGTCAGCTGAAGGCACCACTGACAAACACAGAAGAAGCTTATTTCACAAAACTTGCCCGCATTAAGCTCTCACAGTCCAGTGATAAAATGACTGTCTCATGCCAAACTGGTGGACAGCCGATTGTGCTGAAAAAAATTACAAAACCTCGAAAGCATCAAGTGAAGCTCGAACACCACTCAGGAAGAAGCGAGCAAAAGAAAATGAACAAAATTCGTTTGAATGTATCAGGAGACACTGAACAAGATGCAGCCAAACAGCAGGGCACAGAACTGAAGACGGCAAGCAAAGTACGCAAACAGCTGGTTCTTAATGAAGCGAAATGCGGTCAAGTATCTGTAACTGCAAAACAAGGTCCTGCCCTTCGTGCGGCACTTGGCCTCAGTTTGACAAAGTACAGACTGCACAAACATTCTATAGGAGCTCGGGTACACTTTGCCAGTGAACAGAAAGAAAGGAAAGAACAAGTCAAAGCACAGTGTGCAGAAGTAGAATGTCAGATGAGAAGTGTGGAGGTCTGGAATGAGATCGATGGGATTATGGAACTGGTTCCAACACCTTCTGCAGGCATTAAGGATGTCCCAGCATTTGTCACCAAACTGCTGGATGCTTATGACAATCAAGGCCGATTAACATGGCATGATGAGAGTATTCCAGAGAACGAAATCTGGATCAAGATTGGCGGTGACCATGGAGGCGGATCATTTAAAATGATGCTTCAAATAGCAAACCTGGTGAACGCTAATTCGCTACATTAGAGCAGACCGGTTCATCTCCAAAATGGCAGATTTGAGAAATGCCCACTTGAAGTTTTTAAACAATGGCAGAAGTCACACGAGTACTTCTATAGTCACATAACTCACAATGGTTCAAGTTCAAGTTGTAATGTATAAGTGCTGTTAGCAGCATCAAGTAGTATTCAACAGAAAACATAAAAACACACATTTACAAAAAATAGTCATTCCTTGCTTGAAAACTGCATCGCAGGGCTCTTCATAATTTGCAGCACACCAGACTTCCAGTGGTAAGCCTGGTGTAGTGCTCCTTATCTGACCGTCCTAGCCTCTCCCCCCACATGGCAGAGCAGGCCATAAATCAGTGTAATGAGGAAGGCAGACGTTTTTCCTCTACTGCTGGCCCTTATCTTTCACACAGAGGGAGAGTATCAGCCAAGTGTAATGGAGGTGGCCTACCCTCCCTTCCTTTCCTTAACATATCCTCGTTCTCAGCACAGTTGGTTAAAGCCGGGTGTTCCGCTG
>JAFLJL010002244.1:0-15000 GCA_018398815.1 Conus ventricosus | reverse complement strand
ACACAGGATCTGGAAAGAAGAATCCAAGCCATGAAAATGAGGTGTTACCACAAAATGGTACACATCAGGTAACGCTGGTCATGTCACCAATGAAGAAGTGCATGAAACCATCGAGCAGCACATGAGACCATCTGCTGACATCAGGTGACATCAGGTAGAAAAAAGAAAATGGCATTGGTAGGGCCATGTAACAAGATCCAGTGGCCTTGCTTAACCAATCCCCCAGTGAACTGTTGAAGGAGGGGGTGGAGGGGAAGACAGTTGAAGTGATGGACTGACTGACTACACTGTGGGACAGGGAAACCACATAACAGAGACCCACAACCGACAGCTGGAAGGCCCTGGTGAGCTGTTCTTCAGTGTGGTACCCTAGTGAGTCTTCACGGAGCCGGAGCTAAGGGTAAAAGAGGTCAAGTGCCTGGGCTGGTCAGAAAACGGGGAGAAGGAGCCTTGTGGCAAGATAGGCAATACTGCAACAGAGGCCATGTGTGGATGAAGCTGAAAGTTCCAGGTTCTGGTTTCGAAAAGTTGGGAAGAGGAGGGGGATGATGTTGATTATGTGTTGTTTGTATTAGGGTATGAGAGACTGTATTACTGCTAGTATTTTGATTAAGGTTTTGTATGTTGTATGGATGTTTGTTTTTTTTCTTTCGCTTGACGGTGGTGTTTTTGGCCGGTAGGCTCTACAGTCATGAATATGGGCTGATACACCCATGGGTATGCTCTTATGGAGGTTCTGTTATGTCACATCCATCAGCCATTACACAAAGGTATCTGCTAGGGAAGAATTATGTCCCTTCACATGTTAATGGAATGCCCTGTGTGTGCCTGCACCCTATGGCCTCCAAGGGTGGTGCAAGATTGCTCGCAGCTGTTTTGCTCCGCAGTTGAGGACAATAATTATTTGGGTTCCACCTGCACCTTAGAGTGTATCTTTTTCTTCTTTCTTCTTTATTTATTTTTTTTTTTTTTTCTGTGGCAGCCACAAGATCAGAAATCCATCCTGGACTTCTTCGGTTCCCAGAGTGATCCCAGTCAGTGTGCGCAGTCCTCCACACAGCCTGCCTCCACCTGTCGGCCCTCTCCGGTCTCTGCTGTCTACCTGGACAGTGAGAAAGACAGTCCACCCACCAGCCCCGCTACGCCCTGTGACAAAGGCAGAAAACAGCCCTTCCCTCTATTCACCTCTCTCAAAAAGCCATCACAGTCCACATCGGTGGTTTCTCAACAACCTGTTGTCATTAACAGCAGTGATGATGATGGGGAAGTGATGAACATTAGCCAGGATTTTTCAAGACTGGAAAATGGGGCTGAATCAGAAAATAGGAACTACTCTGAACTGGAATATAGGAGCCAAAGAAAAAGCATGATTGCAGGAAAAGAAAACAGGTGAGAGAGGTTGAAAATAAATCAGATTCAGATTTTGCTGATCTCCCATCAGACCGTTCACATTCTGTAAAGAAACAGAAGAAAAGTAGTTCAAAGTCAGCAGCACCTGTGCCCAGAAACTGTCAAAGTAATTCCAGGAAGAAAAGAGAAAGACAGTCTGAGATGAGCAGTACATTGCACACAGAGCGGGTGGAAGGGGGCAATGGGCTTGTCCCTCATGCACATTTTCTAACAGCAGTCTCCTTCCGTTCTGCGAAATCTGTGAAACTCCACGGAAATCAAAGGACCACGTGGATGCAGAGAAACCATGTATTCAAACAGAATTGTCTGAAACGGCAAAATCACCTCCACCTCTTTTGTTGGAAGACGATGTTGAGCTGTCGCCACCTGTGTGTTCAAGTACACAGATTTTCCAAACGGAGGCCTCATGAAAAATGTTTTCAGGGGACTAGTGTGGAGACAGCATGTGAGACTCAAAGTGGATCTTTTCAACATGCATCCAGACCGAGAGTCAAAGAAACTTGACATTTGATGTTGACAGATCAACAGCAGTTGAAGAGAGTGTAGATAATAAAACAGACAAACCAAGAAGACAGAATAGGGACATACACTTGGTCACATCTTCTCAAGAGACATATGATTCAGCATGCAACCTAGAATTAGACAGAGAATCCGTGAACAGTGTGGGTGAATCAGATTGTTATGTTAGCCAAGATGAGGAATTTGTGTCGTTCCAGCTGAACTCTTCCATGGAGAAGGATGATGGATGTGGCAGTCCGTGTTTCTTGGACAGTGAGGAGGAGGACACGTGTGTGGTAACTGATGATGAAGCTGACAATACCATTTCATTTTCCACACAACAGTCCACTCCTGTGTGTAACTCGAGCAGTAAACTGTCTGTGACAAAATCAGCGAGCTCTGCTTCCAAGAGTGCAAAGAAATGTGAATCTGCAGATTTCCTTGCAGGTGCTGAAATGCCTGAAGACAGTTCTAGTGATGTGAATAATGCCAGGACAGCAGAGG
This sequence comes from Conus ventricosus, assembly GCA_018398815.1. NCBI lineage: Eukaryota > Metazoa > Mollusca > Gastropoda > Neogastropoda > Conidae > Conus > Conus ventricosus. Next base: position 12,588 of record JAFLJL010002244.1, on the reverse strand, counting down.
AAAACAAAGAAGTGAAGAATGGTGAGCCTGAGGAGAGTGCTGTTCCAGAGATTAAACCACCCAAAAGAAAGTGCTTCATGCTGGAACTCCCGAGAAGCAGGTGAGGGAAATATCACCTGTGAAACATGCATCCCTTTGGTAGATAACTCTCAGGAACATTGCTCTGAAACAGTGAGAAAACTTTGAACGGTAGTCATGCCGGAGTGATTTGTGATGGAAAAGATCTTGACATTTCTGCTGAGAAAGTGAAAAAGACCCCAAAGAAATCATATAGCCGTGAGAAACGGCAAGCCCTGTGTAATGGTGAGCCGAGTGGAGCGTCCACTGGTGCGTGTGAAGGGAAGCCCCAAGACCAGGAGAGTCCACCCCTCGTAACCAAGGACGGCGAAGATGCTGCCAGGGATGCCTGCAGGGTGGAAGGTGAACCAGGGAGTGACGGAGCGTCTGGGAGAGCGGGCACCGCCTTACAGGGCACCTGCAGCAGAGCAGTGATGACACTCACAGCTTCTTGATGTTCTGCTGCAGCTCCTACACAGGCCGCGTTTATCTTTTTGATGTGGTTGGTATGCTTTAAACGTTTTGTGCATTGTTTCTGTCAGCAAGCATCGCTATGTCAAGATGCATGTGAAATTATGCATGTAAAGCAAAATGTTTTAAAACTGTCCTGATTTTAACTTTCATGTAAACACACATACATGTCCAGCCAGCTTACACGAGATCTGTGGTAATATTGGCGTCTTTGGAAATTCACATACACAGGAATGTTATAAATGTGTAGTGCTCTTCCCTTTGTGCTTCATTGCAAGACCTTGTAATCAACATATGTGAGAATCACAATGGAAGTAACTACCTCTCTGTCAAATTTCTTGATTGTTGGAGGAAAAAATTGTTTTGACAGTTACGCTTGGTGACTTACATTTACATCCAAATTAATACAAGAGAGTGTAGTGGCAAAAAATCAAAACCGTTGCATTTCCTCTTGACTGGGAGATTCAGAGGATCAAAGAAAAGGTGTTTACCATTGGTCTGTTAATTCTTTAAGTTTGTTTCTGCAAGTCCACCCTTCTAACCACTGTTTTTTTGTGGGTTTTTTTTTACTTTTTAGTTTAAAGACATTAAAAAGGAATGCTGTACAGGGCTTGAAATACCATCCTTGTCTGATTGCTGGGACAGCTAAAGCTTTTTAGCAGACAAACGGAAGTGCTCTCGTCACATGAGGCAACCAGTTTTCTTTCTTTGTCAGTGAAATGGTGACTGAGCACTCCAACTTCAGTACAGAATAAGTTCACTTTCCTCCTTCCCCTTCACACCTCCACCACCTCCTGGTTGTTCTTAGGATGAAACCACGGCATGTTCTTTGAATGAAAGATGCTATGTCAGTAGCTTGCATGGTGCTTGGTCAGCGCTGGATAGATCTGCTCCCTTTATTCTTTCCTCTCAGCTGAGCATCAGAAGTATGCAAAACAAAATATTGTGTGCTTATTTAAATAAAGTGTGGCCATTACTTTTTTTATAATGTTTCTTAAATGAAAATGTTGGGAGACCGGCAGATTTCCTTTTTTCCTATGTACTTGCCTCTAGGACGACTAAGAACAATGTGGTGATTTGTGGGCGTGGTTTGTGTGTTGTGACAGCACGGTCAGTCCCTGAGGGCCAACTTCCTGCCCCTGGATGTGGAGCTGGACAACGTGAGTGAGCTGCCCGACATTCTGCACCACCCCCAGCACCTGCGGTTGGCTCAGCACTTTGTGCGCCAGTGGAACAGGTGGGCGCCATCCTCTGGTTTTACCTGTCGCCTGGGTCTACGATCAAGTTATTATCATGACACTCTGTGCATAATCTTTCTGTGTCAGACCAGATTCAGTTTTATGGGAGACATTTGCTTTGTCGTGTTTCCCTGTTGTGAAGGTGTGGAAAGTGCATGTGACTTTAAATGAGTCAAATGTTTACATCGTTCTGAGGTTTTGATAGTCCAGAAGTGAACAGAAAACTTCTGTATTTTATCTTTAGTTTATTAATATTCCCTCCTTTCAGTACCTTAAAATGTACAAACTGATGAACAAAACTGTATCAGACTTGTAATAACAGTGCTCCAAATTATAAACATAGAACTGTTTGCACAAAACATTGCCTAGCTTAGGATCAGGTCGGTAGAGAAAGATAGGAAAGGCCTGGCTTCAGACTTTCACATGGATCGGTCAGTGGGATCTGTCGTGACTGCTGCCACTTCATGTGTATGCTTCTGAAGTTCAGCATGCCACAGTCGGTACAGTCTCCACTGAAGGGTCCCAGTTGTCTTTGTAGATCCTTAGTCTACAACTAATCACCAGAGTGTGTATGTGTGTGTGTGCGCGCGCATGCAAGCACACAGGGTAAATTTTAACAGTGCCATTTCATATTTCTGTTCTTCGCTAATGTTTGTTCTCGTCTTCTTTATACTATGTGAATACACCAGCACGGATTGTCTTATTCCACTTTATTAGCCTGACTGACACCAAACGCCGACTGATCATGAAGAGGGGGTTGAAGTTCCGTAATCCACTGGCTGCCTACGACTTGGTGCGAACAGACCTAGCCAACAATAAACAGCGCTACCACACCAAGGTGTGCTCACAGTTGATTGGCTCTGTGTGTGTGTGTAGGTGTACTGCATGTCTGTTGGTCTTTCTTTGTGTTCACAGTTTATGAGTGTTATGCTCATTAAGAATCAATTGCATCTGAATTGGTCTGTGTCTGTATTTATTGTTCATTAGTGTCACAGTCATTGAGAACTTGACTATGCAGTCCTGTAGAAATGCAATTCGTGAGATCAGGTTTAGGGTCAGTTGTATGATATATAAGTACAGTTCCACATTATCAGACTTCATGACACATAACTTCCTCAGCCTTTTGCTGATGGTACAGTTGTAAAAATCTCCTGACCTACCCAGATTAATGCTTCGGTCAAGTCCATGCCAAAAAACATTCATAAAGTCAAGTCATGGATGAAATTCTGTAAGCTGAAGCTGATTGACAATGAGACAAAGGCAAAGATCATCATGGTGCCAAAAATAATCATATCCTTTCCATTTCCTGACTGATTGTTGTTGGTGATGCTATACTTCCTATTCTGTCATTCACTTGGAATCTTGGGTTACTATGGATTCTCATTAGATGATGCATGTTCATGTTGTGATGCTCGTTCATACAGACCTGTTTACCCTAAATCTGCTTTTTGTGTACTAGTTAGCAAAAATGAGCCTATTTTCTGCAAAGAGTGTGCACAACATTCCACATTTCTGTAAAAGCAGGAGGGAGAAGGGAGGGTCCTTCATTTTGTTTTCACCTGTCATCACATTGCAGATGCTTCTTGCCAGTTAAAACCACCTGATCTTGCTCTGATTACGATAAAACAAGTTCTTTCTGGTACAGATTACTATAAAACCTGATTCATCAGCAAACTTTGGCACATGCTCATGCTTTCTCGCCAGTTTTTTGACGTTACATGGTATTTGTCGAAGAAATGGACACTGCAAAACTGATTTTGCACACAGAAGTTAGCAAGAGTTGTCACTCTTTGGTCAAACTCTCTGCTGCAGTTGTGTTCCAGAAATGTCTCCAGAATTTTTTTCAATGCATTTCTTTTTTCATCTTATTCGCCATATTTTCACCAAACATATGTAACATAATACTGCAAAAACATATTGGTAAAACAGGTCTGTTCATTATGTGAAGTTTGAACTACAACATGACAGTGATGTTTGTGGGTGTCTTCAAACCCAAGCCTCCCAGATCCTTGTCCTAGCATTTGTGTTATCTCCCTTTCCTAGTGAAGCTCATCACCTGCAGGCTTTGCTCCAAATGTCTGGCATAAATTTTTTTTTTTTAACTTCAGAAAAAAATTGCAGCTTGTCTCATCCTTAGAATTTCTCAAAAACAAACTGTATGACGCCACCCACATCCATTCTCTGCGATGGCTTTTGGCTGCAACAGAAATTTAATGCTGCTTTGGCACAGTCCCCGCACCTCCCCCAGCCTGTCTGATGTGGTTCACTTGTATTCACCAACAACAACTCTCCGCTCCTCTTCTGACAGTCTGACTCTTTCTGTTCCCTGTGGCTCTGATGAAACATTGGTGCTTTGCTCTTTTTCTCTCCCTGTCCTTATGCTTGGAAGACTCCTCATGCAAACGCTGCTTGTCTAAATCTCTTAGTCTTCTGTGCACCTTACTTTAATGTTTGCTGCCAACGTGAGTTCAGTTTGGGTTGCTGGGCTTTTTTTTTCTTTCTTTTGTTGTTGTTGGTGGTGGTGTTGGTGGTGGTTTGTTTTTAGTCATTTTTGTGCCCATTCCTGACTCTCTTTTTTTGCTTTTTTTTTTTTATAAGGATTAAAACATGTTTGCATTTGTAGGTATGTTGTTGGTGACAAGATTATTGATGCAACATGTGTGGTGTGTACCATGTCCATGTGAAGTGCTTTTAGCTCAGTTGAGAAAGGGTGCTATGAAAATATTATTTATTGTCATTACTGTTATGATTGCTTCTAAGGATGGCGATCCTGATGTCGCTGACTGCAGAGCAGTAGAGAATAAGATCAAACATCAGGGCTCAGAGAGATGGCAGATGTGTACAAGAACTGAAGAACTGACACAAATCAGCATGTAAACAGACCATGTCCAGTGCAGTCCACAAGTTGCAAGGTGTCAGGCACCTCTCCATGAACAACATCTGATTTGGTGGCTCCCCCCGCCCCCCTCCCTCCTCTCTGTTTCTGCCTCTGTACAGATACTTTACTAGAAGTTGTCATCGTCAGACAGAGAGAAAAGAATGTGAGGTCCTGCTTTTAAATGGTTTAAAAAGCAACAGACATTGTTTTGCCCTGTTGTTCAGCAAGTTTCTGTGAAGTATGGGAGATTGCCAGACTTGGACTGCAACCAGTGTGTGTGATCATACCCTTCACTGAAACTTCAGTCTGTGGTCATACCCTTCATGTACACTCCCTCTCACATCATTCCTGACATGGTTTCTGATGTCAGACTATGACATTAGGTACCTGCAGCCCTTCTTCAGCGTGCGGGAAAGTTCAGCGAGTGAAAAATATGCTTGTTTCAATAGGCAGTATCTATGAATAACGCGTTTAGAATCAGATGAAAATTGTGATGAATAAAGAATACAGTTTCCTTTTGAACTCTGTGTTGTTTATTTGTGTTTGCAACATACGGTATGATGATAGTTTATTCCAAATAACCCATCCGTTCACACGAAAACGAAGTGCGTCACACATCCCGATGCGCCGCAGGCGGCATTTGACCGAGCGTTCGAGCTACACTGTTTCAAAAATCAACGCATACAATGTGTTCATTCCATTCATTGGCGTTTAAATAGGTCAGAGTGAAAGAGCATGTTTCAAGCTTTATTTCAGTCTATTTTTCTTTTAGTACTATGTGTTTAAATTAATTAGAATCGAAGTTTTTATGAGGCTTGTTACAAGTGTTGTCTTTCCAACGTCGTTGCTAAAAAACTTGGGGAAAAAACATACACATTAACGATGCGCTAGACAGGCCGTTCTCTCCTGCATTCATTGGTGTATCAAGCTAAGCGATTGGTGGAGTGCTCGAAAAAGCGCAAGCCAGTCAAAGCGAAGGTATCAAATGCAAACATTCGCTCCTTGTCCAAGATTTCAACAATGGCGGAACGAAGCCGAGGTCCGACAATGACCATGCGCTAATCGTTGTTGAATTGCAAGACGCACTTGGTAAGATAACGCATATAATAACAAACCAGAACATTAATGGAACGATTCAATTATTTCATTTCGTTTAATACCGTGCCAATGCTTAGTTATTTTGTTCGTAAATTCAGCTGATGTTCGTCGAGATTAAACAGGTCGGAAATGGTCCATGCGTTGTGCCGTTCGAAGTGATTGTATTTTTGTACAAGTCAAATTAATGAAAATAGATAATTATCAGTAATGGGCTTCACTTATGTCAATTCATGTATTAGTGAACTGGTTACTGGTTCCATTACACGATTAAAGAGAAAATTGTAGTTAAAAACATCTGTTTGAGACAGATACTCAAACCGGAAGCCACAACCGCGCGTACAGACGGTCTGAGGCTTTGAAAGCACTGTCTTCTGATAATGACCATCGATCGAAACACGATCAGTACTGTCATACTCGATGTGCAAAGCATGTTTGGGGATAAAAAGAGAGGAGAGAGAACAGAGTCTGAAGTTGGACAGTAAGGAGGGTGTAGTGGGGGTTGGGGTATGGAGGAGGGTTGGGGGGTCACTGACGAGCAATCTGAACCCAACGAAGTTTGGTTTAGCATCTAATCTTTTTCCCTAGTGTATTTGAAATTTCTGTAATTTAACTGTAAATATTTGCTTTCTCCCCCCTCTCCCCACCCCTCCCCTCCTTACTGGCAAACACAGCAAGGCTTTGAACACTTGTGATTACTTTACAAGTAAAACTGCTAGAATTCAACTACAGTAGCATTGCATTGCCAAGACATTACATTGTTGTGACAGTAACATTTATATATTTTTATGGTGATTGTATGTTATGCTCCACAGTTATGTATATTGCTGTAACAGCACAAACTACTGAATAAACAGAGTAGTTGATAAAAAGGTAGAGTCCAAAATAAGTTAAAATCTTCTTTAATTTTACCTTTTGTTTAAAAAAAAGCATTATAATGTATATTTTTTTTCTTTTACATTCACAATGATTAAATCAACAAGTTAATTCAAAATCATAATGATGAAAATACTTAACATGTTATTGGCAATGCTTAAATCACACCCTGTTGACAAACTAGTGTGTTGTAGAGGATGTACCTTTTGTTTACAAAGAACATGCAATACTTTTTTGCTTGCAAAGAACAACCGATACTAAAATTTAATTATAAGGAATGGACAGTGAGCAGTAGTAACAACAACAACAACAACAACAACAACAAGAACAACACACACCACACACACACACACACACACACACACACACACACACTGATGAAGAAACAGACAGGGAAATTTACATAAAAGCATGCACTCATAGTTAAGATTAGTGGTCCTATGCCATGCTTTAATATTTTTTTCCAGTAATTTCACACATGCACACTCACACACACATCACATGATAACGCACAATGATGAAGAAACGGAAATTTACATAAAACATGCACTCATAGTTCAATTAAGTGGTCCTATGCCATGCTTTAATTTTTTTTTTTTTTTCAGTGATTTCACTCACGCACCACAAAACCACATGATATCTCACAATGATGAAGAAACAGACAGGGAAATTTACATAAAATCATGCACTCATAGTTCAGTTAAGTGGTCCTGTGCCATTAATGTTTTTTCTTTCTTTTCATTGTTTTTTCTTTAACTGAGAAAACGCATCCACATTTTTTATATTTGTTTAACCTTTGCCAGAGCTTGTGGGTGAAAAATTACCCAGACTGTCGTTTAAATCTTCATAACTCACTCAGTTTTCATAACATGTAACTAAAGTTTTATGACTTTGTTTATTGTGTATTGTGCTTGCCCCCTTTAAAATATTGTGGGTTTTGGTGGTAAATAAAGGAGAAAATAATAAAAGCTTATAATCCTCGCCAGATACTGTGGGTGGCATGTCACCCATACCAATTAAAGAAGCATTCTCACATGCTGGAGCTTGTGGGTGGCTGTTCACTCATAATCTTCGTACAGGCCACAGCCTTTACCCGACATGCCAGGGTTCATGGGTGGCTGGTCACCCAAAACCTTTATATAGGCCACAGTCTTTACCACACATGTCGGTGTTCACTATTGGCTGTGTTGTCAGCTGGAGGACCACCAGGCTGGGATAATGTGAATGAGGTGTGAGCTGTGTCTCCACTTCAACTTTTCCTGAGGCAGAGCAGTTGGGCTTGGGGACTGATGAAGTGATTGTGACCGAGGAAGAGATGCAGACATAAGAAGTTGTCGCCCATTTTGAGATGCAGTCATGTTGCATCAATGATGAAATCTGTGAACATGCCACTGATTGCCTTCTGGAAGACTTATCTTTACCAAAATTGGCCAGAATGTAGTTTTCTATGATGATGATTTGGCAGTGTGTCACAGATCCACTCTCCTGAGAAAGCAGACATTAATTTTCTGAGGAAATTTGCTCTTGTAAACAACATGCTTGTGTGGCCAACCAAGGCAGACACAGATTTAGTGCAAAGCATATTGTGTTTGCCAGTGACTTCAACATAGTCTCCAAAACACTACTGGCCATGCCTGGTCTGTTCCAATTAACAATGAACTCTGCCTCAAGTATGCTGCATACAAAAAGAACGATATTAAAATAGTCAACCCAATCTGTCCGTCACCAAGAGTGCATTCCCACCCTTATCGTAAGTGACCTTTTGTTTGGTGGCTGCCAACACTTGTCAGAAACAGCAAAAATAACATGATTTTATAAATAACAATACAGACAACATCATACCAAAGTTTTGTTGAAATCTGTCAATAAGTTTGGAAAAAACTGTCAGTTTTAATTCGGACATCATCATCATTCCGCCCCTGTTGGCCACTATTCTAGTACAGGAAATCCAATGTTAGGTACAAAAATAACAAAAACGTACACTTTGATTTACAGGAAATACTGTACAGAAACTGTATACAAAATTTGGAAACAGTTCATGAAGTAGTTTAGAAGTTATAGCAATTTTAAGTGTGGCGGGCGATTCTACCCATATTTTTCCGCCGTCCAAATTGCAAATATTTCCTGTTTTTAGCACAGAAGTTTTCATAAATGTTTTATAGCAGATTCCTCAGAAAAAACTGACTTTGCTCAGTACAACTTAGAGAGTTTGTCCAAACCACTGGAAACTCTGAAATGTCCATTCTTACTGTGCTGCAGTGGTTCAAAGTAGCCACATCATGCAAATTCGAAAAGCGCTGAATTGCGATTTGTTACAGGTTTGACACTTTATCACACAAAAGCCATGTAAACTGATACCATGGAACTTGCTTGTTCAAAGAGTGTAAGTTGTATAGATTGAGAACACCAGTTTATAACCAGATGTATCAATCATGTATGATCCTAAATTGGCTTTCAAACTTGGAAGATATCTCATTTTGTCAGGTGCATAAAAACGTTGCAACTTTAAACAGCAATATCTCGAATACGACTGAAGATAGAGACTTCATTCTTGTTGTGTTTTGTATGTTTTTCCATTTATTTGCAATGATACAGATCTTAAGTATGAAAAACAATATGCTAATTTTGGCTGCCTGTACCTAATGACAAGGCCCTCAGTAACTGACAAACTCCCTTTCACATTGTTCCTGACATGGTTTCTGATGTCAGTCTGTGACCTACCCTATTTGTGCGTGGTCTGATTATGAGACGGTGATTACTTGACTTGAGAGACACAGAGAAAGCTATTGTTTTACGCATTTCATGTCTTACGGAGATAAACCCGAGGTCATTTTCAAGCTGTTTGAAAAGATAAAATGACTGAGATGATTAAACAACAGGGTGTTCCACATTTCATGTAAATTTGTAGCTAGGTTTTCTTTTTTGTTTTCCTTTTTTCTCTCAAAGACAAAAACGTATCCACTTGTAAAGTTTGTTTTTAGTTGTTATGCAGAGAGATAGATTGACAAATACCAGATATATTGCTAAATATAGATATAGAGGGGTAGAGGTGTATATACGATATCCCATGACACAGGAGGACCAGGCAAAGGCAGCCCTGAAAGTGGCCAGAGAGGTCAAAGGCCAGGTGAGGGTGCTGACAAAACGCGGCCCTCTGTCCCAGCTGTCTGTGTCTGACGACAATCAGCCGGAGACCAGCGGGAGTGTTGCCAGTGACATCACCGCGCCCAGGACACAGGGATATGTTCAGGTGGGGGAGAACCATTCTTCTAGGTGGTGTATCTTAATAAGGAGGGGTCTGTGGTCGTATGAGTAGTGTGTTTGCCTGCTTTGCTGACAGTTGTGAGTCGAAACCACAGGTGGCGCTGGACTTTCGTGGTTTGCAGTTCCTTTCTGACCTCCCATCAGTAAATGGGTAAGTGCCCTTATTCCAACCAGGGAATGTTCAGGTGGTGGAAGGAAAGGGATGAGCCCACTTTGCAAAACACCTGCTGTGGCCATGGTGAACCCCTAATAGTTCAGTGCCTTGGCAGCTGTTGGACAGGATCTGTTAGTGAAAGGGTCAGCATTGTCATACACCCGACTGACCTGCTGTCAGCTCTACAAGGCACCCAGTAAGTGGCGTTAGAGGGCTGTGTGATGTGTGTGTTTGGTAGTTGTTGATGTTTGGTGATGGCACACAATATGTGACATGCATCGATGTGCAGTGTTGTGTTTTGTTGCTCACGATGTCTTCAGACGACACACAAGAAGTTCCATACAACAATGTGCAATGTGTGTGTTTTGTTTGAAGGCAATGTCTGGAGATGACACACAGTGACATACATCAATGTGCTGTGTGTGGTGATGTCTGCAGACGACGCAGTAAGTGACACACATCAGTGTGCACTGTGTGGTGATGTCTGCAGACGACACAGTAAGTGACACACATCAGTGTGCACTGTGTGGTGATGTCTGCAGACGACGCAGTAAGTGACATACATCAGTGTGCACTGTGTGGTGATGTCTGCAGACGACACAGTAAGTGACACACATCAGTGTGCACTGTGTGGTGATGTCTGCAGACGACACAGTAAGTGATATACAGTAGAATCCGGTTATAAGAAAGTTGAGGGGAACCCTTTTTTTGTTTCTTATAACCGAGTTTTCTTACAGCCGAGGTTTCTTATAATCGAGAGTTCTAAAAAAAATTTTTTAGAGGGTTTCTAATATCCGAGTTTTTGCTTGTTTTTGCTTTGGCTCTCTTTTTCTCTGCACGTTTCTGTAATTGTTAGTGTGTGTACATCAGTGTTAGAAAGAGAGGGAGAGAGAGAGAGACAGACAGACAGAGATTGATGCACAGAGACACGGAGAGAGACAAAGAGAGTCACACAGAGAAGACAGAGAGCGAGAGAGAGAAAGAGAGGGGAGAGAGTGAGAGAAGGCTCTTTGATTTCGCAAGTAAACTTTGGCCTGTGACGTAAAACTTCTAGTGTGTTTTATTTTCTTATCACTTTCTCTCCCTCTCTCTCACACTCACACACACACATGCGCGCGCAGTGCGCACATACACACACACACACACACACACACCATATGCATACATACACACAAACACACACATACACAAACGCATAAACACGATAGACAAGTAAAAATGCGACAAAGGAGAGTATTCTTGGAGCCTTTGGCCGTCATGTCATAGAGAAAGAAGGATCAACATTTTCATGTGTGTATGATGTGGTGTGGAGAGAGAGAGAGAGAGCGCAATGGTAAATAGTTAAAGTCAACATAATCCTAAGGAAATTTCCCAATATTAACAAATGCACCTATAAATAAATGAATCACTTATTCTCGGACGAGTCCTCAGTCCAAAAGGTGTTTAAAACATAAACCATAAACACACCAAAGGCGCCACTGACGTCATCGTCGCTTTGCGACGGACATCCATGATGGGGGGGGGGGGGGGGTGCTTACAAATATGCAAGTACATGTTATATATTTTTAATTTTAACAAGAATGCATATAAATATGTTACCATATGTTGTATCTGGGGATTGCATCAGAGACAATACTATATCACACACTACAAAAGATTTAATTTCAAGCCTTGTGTAGAGAATCGTCTTAAAATGCAGGTAGGAACTGTTTTATAATTTGTCATCGAAACAGAACATGAAAGTTTGAAAGAGAGAGAGAGACACAGAGAGAGAGAGAGAGAGCGTGTGTGTGTACGCGCCACGCGCACCCACACAAGTATTACGAGCAGTATTAAAAGCGCTCGGTGATATTCTGAATGGAGTTAACAGGTACTCATAAGTTGTAGGCTATTACATATTGATGCTAGTCAAATGTGAAATGAACGAATGAATACGAACATAGCATGTGATTCCTTGATTATTTGTCAGGCTTCTCGCATACGTGCACATGCGCGAGAAACAAAGACAGAGAGAAGGGAGGAGTGATGGAGAGAGGGGGAGAAAGAGTGTGTGTGAGAGAGAGAGAGAAGAGAGAGAGAGCGGGGGAGGGAGGGAGGGAATGAAAGGAAAAGAGGGAGGAGAAAGTGTGTGTGTGAGAGAGAGAGAGAGATGGCAAGGGGGGGGGGGGGTGGAGAAGTAACATAATCATACCTCGCTTGGACAAATCATTGCAGAAGTTGATTGTCAATGTCCTCATGTTTCGCCTTCCTATTCTTTTGCTGTAGCTGCGGTCAGTTGTACTGCCCAAGAACTGATTTTTGTATTTGTTCCTTTGTTTTACAATGTTGCACAGAGTAGCTGAAATTCTTCAGCAATCAACGTCTTTTTATTTTTCGGGTTTCTCTCCACAGCATCCAAAATTTCGATTTTTCGTTTCAGCGAATTGCTTGTCTTTTGTGTTTGTCAGCCATCGTCACTTTACATTGTACAAAGCCTTGCCTTGCATTGAACATGCACTGGTGTGAAGAGAAAACAGGGTGGGGCGAAGTTCATAACACCTCTTGTATCAAGGCCT
>JAFLJL010002243.1:0-27536 GCA_018398815.1 Conus ventricosus | reverse complement strand
TTTTTTTCCCCCCAAAAAAAAAACCCCCCCTCTTTTTTCACCCGGGCGGGGGACCGGCATTGGCAAGTTAGTTTTTTTTTGTTTTTTAAAAGTAAAATACTGCTTTGGCAGAGCTTTTTTGGCGGCTCTTAATCGCCAGTTAGTACACCTGTCGCTGAACATTGGAGCTTTTTGTAGGAATAGTGGCGCCACACCACTACCCCACCCCATTCTGTTAGGTGTACTAAAGAGAACATGATCTAATTTTGCCAGGAGTTTCGAAAATCATCATTTTTCTGAAAGTACTTAGCGATCAGACTTCGTTTGCAAACAAATCATTGATGCTGATGCTAAGGTTATGAAATTTTGGACAATAATAAAAATGTTTTGAAAGCTGCATCAGTTTTCTTGCATACGAGTCATCAATATTCATGTTTCTTCGTAAAAATGAACGCCATGTCTCAGTTGGTTTTGATCTTTGAAACATTGTTTTGTGCCTTTTCAAGGCAGTGACCCATAATCAGAGCATGATGAATAGTTTTTCTTTCGTAAGTTTTAGTAAAAGAGCACCATTTTGTAGAAATGGAATCATTTCGTCAACAGTCAAAAGCTTATCAAAGCATCAACATCTCTTTCAGTAATATTGCCCAAATCTCTTTCTAAATCTCTTTCTTGAACCAACAAGCTTTCAAGGTAGCTGTGTAGTTCTTCAATGGTTAGTTCTCGTTTTTCTTTTCCCCACCTTCCAAAAAGCAATACTGCTCTTTGGCTTACAAGGTAAAAAACAGCGCTCACCTGATTTTCTTTTGTTTATATACTCCATCATAAGCCTGTAGTATTGCATATAATCCTCCATAACAAGAAGTTGTTCCTCTGTGAACAAAGCACGTCCGTCTCCATTGAAAGCCATGGCTAAACTGTGCAGCTCTTGCCGACGTAGCAGCCTCGACGTGGTAGTGTCGACGTGGCAGTGTCAACGTGGCAGCCTAGCATTCTCCCGAGAATGTTCAGAACATTAGCTGATGCATAATGTTGCAAGTTGACCTGGCCCAAAGTGCGCGCGAGCCCCGCCTTATGGTGGTTACAGTTAGTTAATTACAGGTGTCATAGGAGCCACCCGGACCGCGGTACATGGTACTGCCTGACACAAACCCCGAACCCTCTAATTAGGGTTGTTCGCATAGTGCCCGGCCAATTCTATTTTTGATGACTGTCTGCGTAAAAATGATGTTATTGAAAATGACTGTATGCACGAAAATGATGTTATTGGAAATGACATGAAAACGGATAATCCAACACAGTATGTTTGTTTGTAGGGTCGTTATTTTTTGGTTATTGAAGTCTTACTTGTCATGAGAACTATAAAATGCAGCTTTTAGGTCACTTTCGCCCGAAAATTGGTTGAGGGCGAAAGTGAGTTAGAAAGCTGCATTTTATAGTTCTCTCTCGGTGCGTTTCTGCATCGATTACAGGAAATTAAATAAGATCACTGTGTTCGATGCCGAGCCTCATCCCAGACATTGAAGAACTTCTGTGTCAGCTCTCAAAGGAAATTATTTTGTGAAAGTAGACTTGACTAAAGGATACTGGCAGATTCCAATGGTTGAAGCTGACAAGGAAAAGACAGCATTTCAAACACCTTTTGGTCTTTTCCAATGGACGAAAATGCCATTCGGTTTGCAAAATGCCCCAGCTTCTTTTGCTAGAATGATGCGAGCCCTGAAACTCCATGAATGTGGTGCAGTCAGTTTTTTTGATGACATTTTGTTGGCTGCAAAGTCATGGAGTGACCTCCTTTCTAACTTACGAGCTGTTTTTTCCAGACTCAGAAGTTTTGGTATTGACTGCGAGACCATCCAAAATTCGTGCCGGTTTTCAAACTCTCGAGTTTTTTGGGTCACACTATTTCAGTGGGAAAAATGATGCCAGAAGGAGAGAAAGTGGAAAAGATTTTATCTTTACACAAGCCCACTACAAAGAAACAGATCAGGTCACTCATCGGACTGTTGTCTTACTATAGACGATATGTACACCACTTTGCGTCCCTGACGGCCCCTTTGACTGAACTGACGAAAGGGACGAAGAACAAAAGTATTGTGTGGTCTGATGGGTGCCAGAAAGGCTTTGGAGTGTGTTCAGAAACACCTCAACTCATTTCCTGTTCTTTTGTTACCCTCCCTCTCAGAAGACTTTATTTGAGAACCGATGCCAGTTCCAAAGGAATGGGAGCGGTACTGCTGCAGGAAAAAAGTGCTTTGTTACATCCCGTGCAATACGCCAGTAAGAAGTTCTCAAAGACACAGGAGAAATCCCACTATTGAGAGAGAGTGCTTGGCTATTGTATGGGCAGGGTGAGAAGTTCGCCAGGTTCTTGACTGGAAGAAAGTTTCGGTTACAGACTGACCATAGGCCATTGACGTTCTTTGCAATCGTCAAAAACTAAGAACAGCGGATTATTAAGGTGGTCTTTGGCATTGCAGGAATTCCAGTTTACAATTGAACCAGTGCCTGGAACACAAAATGTCATGGCAGATTTATTGTCACGTGTAATGAACAAATTCATGGACAAATGTAACTGTCTTCAAGGGAAAGACTATTCCTGTTTTTTGTCTTTCTTAATGATTCCGGTGTGCTCACATTTGACAATGCATTGTATGCTACCGACTATTTAAATCAAGTGGTATTTATGCTTAATTTGCTTGTTGAAGTGACTATATGTTTTACAAGCAAAAACTACTTGATGTTGATGTATTGCATATCTATTCTTTGCTTTATTCTTTCGTAAACAATGAAGAAATCATCATGTACTATTTATGTCTAACTTGCTTGTGAAGATGAATATATATGTATGTGTGATGAGCAAATAACTTTTTAGAAATGTATATACACATGTTTTGATTCTGCAGTGAGACAAACCTATTGTTTTCATTAGTTAATTGTCAACAATGGAAAACATTTTCACTTTTCAATGGACTATAACAATACATGTGGGGAAAAAAACTATGTTTTAAACAATGTTTAGTTTGTTTACATGTCTATTGAGAAACATTACACTTAGAAATATTCTCATTTTCATGAGGGTTTTGTAACATATGATGTGAGACAAAGATCAAGGGAAAATATGTTGCTTCACATCTTAATATATAAACACAATTTGTACTTTGAATTGTTTAAAATCCCTAATTGTTTTATCCATGTAATTTGTGAAATGTATTTTGTGAGATATGGTGATCAATTATGACTTTTTTTTAGAAAGACTGAAAGTTTGAAATATGCTATTTATGGTGGTTCATGATGATTGATTCTATACGTTGATTATTAATTTGGTGAATCATGTGTGATGGTTACACATTTTGAGATTCATGGCTGAAGATGTGTTTTAAGTGAAGTTGTATATCCTTTAAAAAAAATTTCTGGAGAAAATTTTTTCACCCCAGGATGGGGGGTGTCATGTGACGTAGCCTCACATCAAGGCATGTGACGCTCCATCACATGTATTTAGTGATATGAATCATTTCCCCATGCCACTACTGAAAAGGAAGAAATATTTATGTGGCTTGACTAGTGTAGTGGGCGCCCCCCAAATAATTGTGAGAATGACTCGGTAAAGAAACAAACGTGGTCATTGGGTAAAAGTGACCACTGAGAGATAGTTTAACAAGGGCTGGAGAGAACAGGAAAAGGCGGCTTTTAACTCACTTTCGCCTCCACCAAGTTTCGGGCGAAAGTGACCTAAAAGCCGCCTTTTCTGTTCTCTGACAAGTAACCAAAAAATAAACGATTATCTACAAACAGACATACTGTTAGGGTTATCCTTTTTCAATACTAATTTACTAAAGTTTTCAGAGAGTAACGTAGGGGAAAGTAGCCGTGGCTGAACACGCCCCATAGAGTAACGTAGGGGAAAAGCAGCCGTGGTGCACTAGCTATCCGATTACTTACTACGCGGTGTGTAATTACAGCGTGGGGTTGTCAGCAAGAGAGAGAGGCGCAGCCAAAGCCCGTTAAGGTCAAGTTGCCCTCAGAGCAACGTGTGGCGAATGATTGCTGTGGGTTTTAAATAATATTTCTATTTAGACACGGAGAGAAAACCAGTCTTGGAGCTATAGACATACGTGTTCTGCATTTCACAAAAAAACGTGCGTATGCGCCACACAACACACAACACACACACACACACACACACACACACACACACACACACACACACACAACACACACTATTTATTAGTTCTTGCATGTCTTCCACTGAAAGCCAGGTTTGACAAAGTGTTTCTTTCTGCTGTACAGTCATCTATAATAAATAGTGTCTGCGTTTTAAGTTGGCCGTCGCTCAGCTTACAAACTGTGGGTCCAAAAATCAATACCGCCACACCTCCTCCCTACCCTTTTCTCCCTTCCTCTTCACCCCACTCCCTCCTGCCCAGCCTGCCCCATTACAACATATTGCATCAGCCTTCTAGAAACTTCTTTGCCACGTCAACACTATCACGTGAGGGGCCGTTGCACAGCCCGGCAATCAGCGATGGGGTTACAATTAAGCGAGGCTTACGGCGCGTCACATGACTAGGTTAACCAACACCGTTTCATCATTCTCCCACTGACTGCCGGATGAGCACGACGCGTTCACTGTGCTGTGTACTGTGTTTGGTTGCGTTATTCTAAAATGGCGAACCGTTTACAAGAACAGGTTTGTGCTATCAAGACCACAAAGTTTTACTATACCTGCATGTTAGAGTATTTATCAAAAAAAGAATTAGGTGAAGCATGTTCTTTTACCAGCGAAACCAAAAAGAAGCATTGCTTTTTCTAGAAGGCGGAGAAAAAGAAAAAAAGTGAACTGACTGCTTTGGAATGCACGACTATCTTCAAGGTTGTTGGTTCAAGGAAATGAAAACGTTAAAGGGCAATATTGGTGACCAAGATATAGTCAAATTCAATACGTGTTTGACTATCGATGAGATGGTTCTTTATTTAAAAATGGCGCTGCATTGTTGAAAGTTGCCAAGGAAAAACAATCCATCATGCATTGATTGTTGGGCGCTGGCTTGAGACAGCTAAATTATGTTTAAAAAACAAAAAAACGCATCTAACATGGTGTTCATTTCTTAAGGCGGAGGTAAACATGTCTGTTCGTATGCTAGAAAACTTATTCAACTTTCTGGGTGTTTTTATAACTATCCTAAATTTCACAAGCTAGAATCAGTATAAATGAACTGTGTAGCAAGCGTCAAACTATCATTGAACTTATCAACAGAATGACGATTTTCGGAGTTCTGGCAACAAATTAGATAGGCAAAACCTTAGTACATCTACCAGTATGGAGAGGAGTAGTGTGTGGCCAGCACTATCTCCATATAAATGCTTCAAATATACAATGACGGGTGTACTACTACTGGCGATTAGAGCCGCCCATAAAAGCTCGGCTACAGCAATTACTGCTGTAACTTTGCCAAAGCCAGTTGCAAGCCTGGTTGAGAAAAGAGGAGCACAGCAGCAAACTAGGCCAAACGACCCTACTGTGATCGCTTGCCGCCAATGACGTCAGCACCTGCAAAGCTCGGCGGCAAACTAGGCCAAAACGACCCTACTGTGATCACTTGACCTGCAAAGCGCACCTGCAAAGCTCAGCGGCAAACTAGGCCAAACGACCCTACTGTGATCACTTTGGCCTAGGTGATTGAGGTGCGCGCGGGACACAACCTGTTTAGTCACAAAGCAAGAAGTGGCCCTAGTAGTTTCACTTCTTGTTTGTTTGTCCTACCCCACACATGCACACCCCCCACCCCACGCATGCACACCCCCAACCCCACCCTACCCACCCCCCACCCCATGCATGCACACACTTAAGTCACTTCTAAGTCTTACTTAAGTCATCCTCAAGTTCTTAATTAAGTTCTTAATTAAGTTTTTAAGTTCTTAATTAAGTTCTTAATTAAGTTCTTAATTAAGTTCTTAATTAAGTTCTTAATTAAGTTTCTTAATTAAGTTCTTAATTAAGTTACCTCAAGATTGTAATAAGTCGTCCTTTAAGTACAACCAAGTTTCTTAATCAAGTTATCTTATAATTATCAAAAAATTCTATGTTTTTATCTTAAATAGTAGATGTCTAATATAGTACACACACGCCTCAAAAAACGCGTCATCGTTGAGGATGCCCTTGCTTAACGCCCTTGGTGTGAGATTGGTTAGCATAGATCTTAATGAAGTTCTTACATCCTAAGCAACCGCATTGATTACAATTCTGGTCTATGAAATGTCTTTTATAGACTCCATGTCTTTATTTATTGACTCCATCATTTTAAACAAATAATAATCTGCCATGTTTTATCAAAAAATTTAAATTTAATGTTCTTAAAATATTATTGCATTTTAAATGGATCAAAATGATTTTTTGTTATTGGCGGTGCTGACGTGCTGTTGTCTTTTTCTGATTTAGTGGTTCAGATTTTTTTGGCTGCTTTTGTTTTTGTTGCCATTGGTTATATATTTTATAACCGTAATAACTGCCCCCAGCAGCAGCAATGGCGCCAAAAATGGCAACAGTTTTAAGTTCAATATTCCATGAAGACTTTGGTGCCTTTGAATTAACTTGCTCTTGTTCTGGAGCTGGCATTGGATCAACTGTTGGCGTTGGCGGTGTTATGTTTTCATTATGAGTTATATTCTGTGATTGTAACTTTAATTTTCTTTGTCTGTTTAACTCTGCTACTCTTTTCCCTGCTGCAACACGCTCAGGATGTTTACTGGTCACTTTCTCGACTTGATTCAGTGTTTTTCTGATTCAATGTTTCCTGATTCTGCTGATTTGCCGACTCGTTCATTTTGAAGGGAAATAAAATCTATATGATTAAAAGTAATTAATCCTATGATTAACGGCGATAACAATGTTCCAAATCTGTAATATAAATCACAGCTTAGAGACTCTAATGACTTTGTTAAAACTGGATCTTGCGTTAAATCATACGTAAGATCTTGTTCAGAATCAATGGGGGCAAATCTACTGACTAGTTTAGTGTACAAACTAAGAACCGTTTGTCCTACACTTTTTACCATTCTCGACCCCAGCTGCGCCTCATACCTGTTGTGATACTTTATAATGTCTTGCGGCGACATCTGTTGAATCTGTTCTATGCTGAATTCAGTTCCAAGGAACTGTTTTGTTTTTCCACATGCTGCCAAAGAATACAACCTTTCCTTTTTGGGCTAATAGCTTGATCATCAACTTCTTCATTTGTAAGTTCAGGAAGGTTTAGGCCACCCTGTAAGCTGTAGCAGATCATCGCTGTTCATGTTTTTATTAATTATTATTATTTTATTTTTTAAAATGACACCGAAAAAACTATTGCCAACCTTGTATACCATTCTGCTGTTATTGGTGGTCTAAGTGTAGGATACTCAATGCTTGGTAAAAGCCTGTTAAAAATAAAACCAGCAGATCTTGGCAAACTAGACTTTGAGGATTCAGCAAAGCTAATCGCTATTATTACAGCTTCATTTGCTACGAAAGATTTTCTAGTTAAGCAAGGAATAATTCCAGAGAATATAAATATGTAAAAAAATACATTTACAAAAATGGCTTCACTCGTAATGATGATAGGTTGCGCTGTGGTGAATGCGCTTGCTTTTAGCGGAAGTAATTACGCATTTAGTAAACTACGGGATGACGGCGAGAGAAAAAGACATAACAAAGCTGTGGAGCAACTAGCTGCAGCACAAGATCGCTATGAAAAGCATAGAATTGAGCAGTTTAGATTTTATTAATAACACACTGAAAAAACTGGGCCATGCAGCTTACACATTTAAGATGTTGATCAAGCAATTAAAAGAGTATTATCTAGTAACGGGCAAACCAATCGAGACATTGCCCCCACCAAAATTCAGCAACTTTTATCAACCGTCAGAAAAACAAAAGAAAGCAAGAAATCGCGTTTATTGTCGTTGGTATGACTGTCGTGTATTTTGTTGCGCATAATATCAGCTAAATAATAAATGAACAAAATCTATTATTCACCAAAAGGATATTGGAAGGGAATAACAGCAATTAAAAAGCTAAGCCAAGCAGCGGAAGTCAGTGAACAAACAGCAAAAGAATGGTTATCTAAACAAGCGATTTGGCAAATTTATTTACCTGCGCCTAGACGAATACAGAGACCACACTTTGTAAATACAACTCCAAACGACACCCATCAAATGACCTTCTATATTTACCCTCTGATACGATTAGGCGAAAAAGATTTAAGTACGCACTCACAGTCATTGACGTAGCTTCAAGATACAAAGACGCGGAACCATTAACACAAAAGAGTGCTTCTGCTGTTGCTGTTTGCTATACAACTGATATATCAACGAGGCCCCTTAACTTATCCTCGCATGATTCAAGTTGATGATGGAAAAGAATTTAAAGGCCAAGTGAATCAATTATTGTTAAAACATAGAGTTACCATTAAAAAGAGGCATTCCAGGAGTTCACAGATCACAGGCTTTAGTTGAAAACTTTAACAAACAGTTAGCTGAAAGACTTTTTTCCTACCAGTATCACAGAGAGCTTATTGACAATTCTCGTAACACGGAATGGGTTAGAAGACTGCCCTCAGTTTTGCGCGCATGAATAATGAAGAATTTAAAGGCCTAAAACCAGTACAAGCAATCAAAAGAAAAACAATAAATGTTGCTGAAGGAGAGTCTTCATCCAGCAAACTATTACCATTTGGATTGAAAGTAAGGTACCTTTATTTACCGGGGGAAGCAGAAGGGGACACTCGCATCAGGGCAACCGATCCAGTTTGGGGGTGTTGGACCCATACGAAAATAAAAAGAATTGTAAAGATGAATCCGCCCGTGTATTATTTACGAGAAACTGACACAACAAAACAACCAGCTCCTCAAAGATCTTTTGTAAAGGAAAAATGCAGATAATCCCACCAGAACACATTTCCACTTTAATTATTTTACGGTTCTATAATGTCCATATGCATATGAAAACTCTGGATTAACAAACACACGTTTTGTGTTTGTTCTATCTAACGACTTCCTTGTTACAACTGTTGTGTTGATCTCATGTAGATTAGATCGCAGTTTTACGCTGTCATGATGAAAAGTCTTATTGTTAAACAATGCTTCTTTGTAGTTGTCAATGCGATATGCTCGACTGCACACACTGCGAGATATTCCTTTTGCTTTCTTAATGGTTTTCTCCTGGCTCGAAATACTGTACATTTTTTACCTTAACCCCACATACTCCTTAATCACCTTCCCAGATAATTCATCCTTCATCTTTCCTAAAACCTTCTTGTTAGTAATTGAATGTAAAGGCGAATCTTTAGGATAATCAGATGTGTCATACCATCCACTCGCTTCTTTAGCTACTTCTAATTCCATGTCTTTATAGATGTCTTCAGTAGGGATATATATAACAAAACTGTCTGTATCTGTGTAAAGTACTCTGGACTCTGGATACGAGGGTTTAAAGTAGTCATAAAGAAACCTTTAACATTAAAAGCTTTGATAATTCTAAAACAGTAAACCCAATAAATACAGGCTTGTCCAATTTGACTTTCTTTTTCTTCATCATTATACCAAAAAGCTGATCATGAAATCTTCTGAAGTCCTGATAATTAGGTTTTGAAGTCAGCTTAATTGCTTCGTTCTCTTTGGTGACCAATCTGACATCTTTGCGCTTGTGCGGATTCGCCATAGTCTTTCCAAAACAGCTGTTGTTCATCAGCTTGAAAAAGTCTTTTTCTGAAGCATCTGTGGATTTAGTTCTAAGATCATGTTCTTCATGATGTATGGTTTCATAAACTGTTCTTGATCAAAAGCAATTATACGATGAACTGCTGTCAACTTCAAACCGTGTCTTAAATAAAATTGTAGAAGTCTGTAATGACAGACATAATTTTTTTTGCCTCGAAGATTAGGCACAAGTTTAGGCGGCTCTGTTTTCGCCATCTTTAGGCTTTCTGCTGCTAATGGGTAGTCATTATGCAGGTCATGGAGTTCATGAGGATATTCTAAGTCAACTTCTAGAATGTATCCGCGCTGTTGACCCGGCGTCAAACTGCTCAACCACTTTAACGCCTTTTGAATATTATTCGTACCTGTGTACATTTTAAAGTTGCGTAATGGAAGTGATTGCGCCATTGCCCATCCATACAGATTGTTTGCGTCTAAATACATGAGATAGTTAGACCTTTTACTTGGATCATAGTCGTCCAAGTATTTGTTGTTTGCTTTACAGTAATGGTGCGACGCCATACTAATTCCCCCACGCAATCCGTTTTCAATCATCTGAATCATTGGTAGGTCAGACAATAAATCAATCTGTACTCCAGTAAACTTTAAGAAAGCATCCCAGCTCATCCCTGGCGCAGAAATATAATGCGCAGGATCCAGGCTATAATGTTTCATGCAGGTCTTTCTATAATTTTCAAAGACGTCTGCCAACAAACATACATCGGCCATCAAGTATGAATCATGATAGTCTCCCATCGTTTTACACTCTAACTTTTCCCACGCATCTTGAGCATGCTGGTAATCAGAATCACCAATTTCCTTTCCTCTGAGACTAGAAAAGAACGCGCCTTTAGTGGAAGTGTATCTTCATCAAACCTTTCCCAACTGTTCATGTACTCATAAGGGTAAACGCCCTTTCTAACGAGAGTTGGGTCAAATATTCTTCCGTTATTGGGCAGGACTTAAGGACATAGCCAGTGACTCTAACGAACCCATCATGTGTTGCATAGAGTCATAAAAGACATGTTATTTAAAGTGAAACACATGTACTTTTCTGATGACTGTGCAATGCATGACACCCTGAAGGCATCGCCCACTGCTTTCATTATAAGATGAGAGTCGTAACCTCGCAAGTTATGAAAGAATACAGGCAGCTTCCATGTCTTTGGTTCAAACTTTAGTTGAAGATTGCAGTTGTTGTGCGCTGCTCCTCTGAACTTTCCGCTAATGTGATCATGGTCTCTTACTTTTGGATTGGCTTCTTCACTGAGTTCTAAACCACAAATCCAACAATGTGTGGCTGAGTCATACTGTTGTTGGTCTTCAGGCGCCATTATGATTTCAGATAAATTCAGATTATTAGAACAATCATTACGCACTTGCTGCATGCGTTTTAAGAAGCATTCTGCAGCATTAGGCCCTCTATATAATTCTGGTGCTGAATGAGCGCCATCCGACCTGACAATAATGAAGGCAAATGAACCAATCTGATGATTACTCATTAAGACTGTTTTTCGAAGTTTTTGTGGCGCTGGCCCTTCATAAGGAACAATAAGCGACTCGAAGTCTGCGTAAACAACGTATGGAGAATTTTGCATCCGTTTCCAGTTCTTAAAACTAACTTTAGATCCGGGTGGGGGAGTAATTAGTTCCGTATTACAGTCAACTGGGTTAATACAATGTTTTATATGTTCACGTCGCGGCTTGCACAGATGGAATTCTTGTTAAACATTTTCTACAGAATTCTTGTTTATTTTTATGCTTTGAAGTATGCCGCAATAATCTACTCATTGTGCGTATCAATGTGTAATGGGTAGCCCCGCTGGTGAAAACATTAGTAGTAAGTCAACATGATTTTTGTCTAGCTCGCCTATTGTTGGACTGTTCTTGGACGCTCTGATGGGCTGTAGATTTGTTTCCTCATCCCATGTGTAGATATTGACAGTTATGGTTTGTTTTGGTTCTTCAAACTGATCAATTTGTTCTACACCACAGAAAGGATATTCCACTAAAGTTAAGATTATTGATGTAAGGGTATAGTTTAGACACTCTTTCTGCGTTTTTGCGGGCGTGATGCAACCTTGCGAGAACACACCACATAAAAACATTGTGGTCTGTATTCTTATGTTTAGAACTGCTCTTTTCGCAACTAATGCTGGAGGTATGGAATGTAAGACTTGCCAACAATCGGCGCATACTTAGACTGTTTTAATCTGATCTCTAAGACTTCGCCCTCTGACCAACCAGAAGCCTCTCATTTTGGCTTCTTCAGCGGCCACATCAAACTGTGTAAGCATTCGTCTGCCCAACCGGGTGTTAAGTCATTATGAGAAAGAATAGTCTGTTGTTTAGTCGAGACCCAACATTCTAGGTTTTCTTCATTTATTGTTATATAGTCGATTAAAACAGCTAACATTACTATTAACTGGTGGTCTATTGTTAGTTTACCCGAACTTGAGAAATAGCAATGAGCAACACTTGCCCGTACGCTTGCTGGATCAATGACTTCTAAATCAATATCATTCAGTGCTCTTGATAAATTTTCTTCCTTACGCATTGCTTCAAACAATTCGTCTGGACCTTCATATATCTTATCCATGCTGAGTTTCTTTTCTAACTCAAAATATTTATTTAAATTAAAAAAAATACGACTCCTGGGTCGTCTTAATCAGAATCAATATCGATGGTCTTTTTGTGCTTAGACTCATAAACTAAAGTATAAACACCCTTTGGCGTTGTTAATGTGAGCTGTTTAGAACAGAGTTTTAATGTTTCGTTTACTTTTTTTAAGCATTTCCTTTTTTATCTGCTCGGGGTCTGGCTGTTGAGAAAAACTTGTCCTCGCCTTTCTTTGAAGATCAAACTTTGTCTTTTATAGTCCATCAAAATCGGCCTGTAAACGATTAAATTCTTCATCCGTGATGTTGAGTCAGCTAGTGCTTTATTTATAATCAGCTTGAAGGAACTAAGTTTGGCTGTTATATTAGTTGAACCATGGCTGTGTGCTTTTGAAGTTATTTTATTTTTTTGCTAGCAGCACCTACAGCTAATGAACACAGGCCGAGAGCTAAAGACAACACCTAGAGGTAAAGCTGCGGGTGTGCCTATGCCCATTGCTAAGAGACCAACACTCGTTCCTGCTGATCGGCGCTTATAGTCGATGCTCCAGTATTAACATAGGTAACAGCATTAAAGGCAGCAGAATACCTTCGTTTGGTTTTGCTGTATTTTGAAAGGTCTTGCTCTAGTTTTGTTGCATTTGTGTAATGTTGGTTAATCTAAAGGTTTTTTATGCCGGGGGTTTCTACTATCTCTTCTCTTGGCGACTCTGGCGCTGTAGGCACATTGGATAAACTTGAACAGTCATGCTTTTTAAAAATGAAAAAATAATTTAGTATTCTATTTGGTCTAATCTTTTCTTTGCAATATTCAGCTGTGTATCAATTAATAAAAACAAATGTACATTAAGTGGTTTATCGGCTTCTTTTTCTTCTCAATTTGAATGTTTACGTCTTAACCGTTCTCTTCCACTTCCATGCAACTGATTATCCTCTGTTGACCTTAGGTCAATCCATAAACCGTATTTTGATGTTAAATAATCGTCCAAGCCTAACACTGTGAAGGTGTAGATCTTAGACGCAAGGTCTGCTGTTGACTTCTAACCCCTCCCACCCCCAAACAATTTTCTTATTTCGTCAAAATGATGATAAGGTCTAAGTCCGCTAGCATAGATTTGGTTAGGACTACCATCAATTGTACATTGCACTTTCGTTATTTTTGGATTAAAAAACTTTTCACTTGCTCTTGCGAATGGTTCTTCATCTTCACACAGCAATAAAAATACCTTTAAGCGATTTTGCTGTGACACTAAGATTAAAATTCCATATAGCGTCTGCCCTGCTTTTAGATATGTTGAATGATGGCGCAAGTTTTCGTAATATATTACTAATTGTGACTCATATTGGTGCTCAATCAGCCTTGCTAAATTAGAGTTGCAAACAACGTCAAACTCTAACGAGATGTCAAAATGCTGTACTTTGCTTCGGTGACTGTCGATCTGATAACGCGTTTGTAGTCATTAAAAGTTAGTTCGTATGACAATCTGTCTTTTAATGCCCCTTGAAGGTATGGGGCATGCGCTTTTAAACAACTCAAAATCTAAAGAATGGAAAAGCGATTTCCAAACGCATAACTTACAGCTAAAGCCTTTTTGCTGCCTTTAGCACCTGAGCGAGTTTGGCGCCTATTCTAGTTTTTAGTGCTTTCTTCATTACCAATTCCTTGAAACGCAAGATCTTCCCTTTCATTCGCGGTTAGCCATAGATCAGAATAGGTTAAAAATATGTCTGCATTGTTTAAAGAAAATACTTCTTTCCCTCAAGTTTTATAGAAATTTTCTTAACGATTGCCCGCCCTAATTCTGACAACTGTTCTGGTTGGGTCTGTTGTTGAAGCGAGTTCTATTTGAAAGTAAGCCGTGCAGAGCCTGGCACAATCAAATCATCCGCTCCTAGGTCTGGAAATTTAACAGTAAGAATTTGATCCGCATCAATAGTAGATGGATTATTTGGAACAGTAATATTCCGTTTATTTCCCTTCACGCCATGGGTTCTTTCAGCTTTCTATGTGGGTCAAGAATCGAGCCATATACTTGTGACTTTTTTATAAAACAAAATAAAAAGTAATTATTTAAAAACATGGCAGGAATTGGAGATGAAGATTTGGTATCGCGATCTTGGAGGCTCCAACATGGATGAAAGAACTCCTTTGACACAGCATCGCTCAGAGATCCCATTGGAGGATGAAATAGCCGAAGGGAGCAAAGGCGTGAATTAACAGAAAGTAAAGTCAGATCATTATACCAAAGTTTAGAACTAGAACCTCCTGAAACTATATACCCTGATGATTTTGAACTAAAAGAAAACCATTTGTATTTTAGAAACGACAAAGGAAACGTGTTCCGCTTACGTATAAACTAAACTCATCAAAGTTTGTAAAATAGGTACAATTATTCAAAAGCTTAGTGCGAGCGAGCGGGATCGCCTTGGCTTTACTAAACCAAAATTAGATGTGGAAGCAGTTGCTGCACTTCAAAACATACAACAAAAAGCCCCAACAGATAACCAGCGCAAAACATGGAACTTGAAAGTTAAGTCAAGCAGCGGGCGAAATAAATCAAGCAACAGCAGAACTCACTCCAGAAGAAGAAACAGCATTAACAACTATAGATGATCCGCCGCTGCCCACGCAAGAAATACAGGCGCCTATAAGAGAATTATTAGCCCTTAACCGCACTTTAAGAACCTTCAAGGAGAATTAATAAACAATTTAGCAAAACTGACTAAAGTAAATGAGAATATAGAAAAAGAAAAAAGAAAACTCGCTGGAGCTGAAGCCGCCAACTTAAGGAGTGATGTTACAAGAATAAAACAAAAAATAAATGAGCTTAAAGAAGTAAGATTAGCGAGAGTAGAAGCGTTGTCTACTAACCGAGAACAATTACGAACTCAAATGAGCAGAATAAGAGAAACTATTCAAAGAATTTTATATGAAGACACAACGCTAGCAAAAGAATAAAAACACTGTTTAGAGAGCAAGGTGTCACCATTAGCAAGCGTTATAACAGCCTTAGGATTTGCAATAAGTACACTGGTGATGGCTATTACAGGTGGTGGTGGAGGGCAAAGTCCAGTGCCTCCATCGCCATCGCCTGATAAATCATGGTAAAAAAACAGCTTGATCATCTTGCAAGTTAATTAAAAAAAATAGCCAGTAAAGCTATAGACTCTTTGCCAGGTATATTAGGGAGTGTTATAAGCTGGCTTTTGTCTACTGCAAGCAAAGTAGTTGGCTTATGGCCGAGCACTTATGGCATTAGTTCTCTAATAGTTGGGTTACATTTAGTAAGATAAAGACCAAGTAATCCTAGGCCAGTTAATCCAAAAACAAGTGCTGTCTTTCATATTCATGGTCATCGCGAACAAAGTCCACGTCTTCAACAGTCTTTGGCTTTGAACCTCGGGATTGGATGACTTAATCTTGGTGTTTTTTGTATTTGTTTGTACTATTACTGGCCCAGAATTTATGTCGTTTTTCCCAACCTTCTGTTCATTGCCTGCCACAATGATTTCATTATGTAGTTTATTATTGTTCCTACCTGGAGTCTAAGGTCAGAAGCAGCATGTAATAAACCGATGCCAACAGCAAAGTCTACTTTCGATCTTGCGTATTGTAAAACATGTTGGTACCTTTTTAACTTGAAGGTAAATCAACTGTAGAATTAATGGCGTCCTCTAAATTTGCTAAGTATTGTTTTTGTGCATCCAAACCAGTAGAAGAATCAGTTATGCTCGATCTCGCTTGTGATTGCGAACCTAGCAAACACCAAACGTAAGTACGAATAGAGTCGTTTTTATTCGTTCTATTCCCGCTTTAGTTAGGCCCTCAGATGTGTCTAAGATAAATGTTGTCCATGCTGTTTTATGCTCTTGCTCTATGGACCCGAGGTGAACGCCTGTGCCTGAAGAGAAAGATGTGTAAGGAGGATTCCAGTCATAGTTATACTTCTGTGCACGCCCCACAAATAAGGGTGCCTAAGCCATGATTAAGATCCGACTTTTGTCTAAAGTCTGTCTTAACATTAATATTGAATTCGTTACAAATCCTTTCAAAAGCCTTCATGTCTATTCTGTTGCTGAATGGATTAAACGGTTTGTCATTCGGTAATGGCGCTCGCAGTTCAGTCAAAATACGTCTGAAGGTGTAATAAAAATGAAATCTGTACACTGACCTCACCAAAGATCAGGATGATTTAAATGATTAGCATACGACACTCCACATCCAGTTGATGCACAAAACACAGCAAAGTTTAACTGGTTCTGATAAAACTGCATCGATGACTGAACCACACTTTTGCGATGAGTCTATTTTAATAGGGGGTTAAGATATCTGCTTAATGGAGTACCCACCTTTTTATGAAAAGTGACAGTCTGGGTCACAGCAATGTCAAGAGTATCAGTTGCTAATATTTTTAAGATTGTAGTGCGGCCCAACAGAATATTTTGCTTTAGTATTATATTTAAACGCATTCATATTATTATTTGGTTAAAAAAAATGTTTGTAACAATAACAACTCAAGACCGTCCTTCGTTTTTAGAACATGCTATATATAACAATTTCGAACCAAAATGGTCGCACCCCATGAAATATTCTACAAATCGTATGGTTTAATATAACTGAAGCCAAGGGAATAATAAGATTAAAAAATATAATAATGCAGGAAAATTAGTTGCCAGTTAATCATACCTGATGGTTATTACGGATTTTGCTCACTCACTAAAAGAAGCAATGAGCTACTTCAACATTACTCTCAAACTTAACAACGCAAATCTAAAAACAATGTTAACATTCATACCTGAAAAAGAAGCAGTAGGTTACTACTTTGATGTAGAGCTAGCTAAAATGTTAGGCTTTGCAACTGACAGTCAGGACGCACAAAAATTTATAGTTACACAAAACAAAACTACTTATGAGGGGAAAAATCCGCTCGATCTTGAATTACATTCATTACTCTATGTTCATTTAGATGAGCTGAGCACTGATGAAAACTTATATGATGGAAGGCCCTCAACTGTTTTAAGAGCTCTTCCGTCAGGGAAAGCTGCATATTGCGATTATGAAATTATACAATTCCCTAATTTACAGTTTAAAAAATTAGTTGTTGGAGGGTTGGATCATTTAATATAAAGATCAAAGACAAAACGGGGAAAGTCGTAAAATGTGATAACCTGCACATTGTTTTGGAAATAAAATAATAAGTTGTACTAAAAAATGTCGCGTGGGCCAGATGAATCGGGAGTTACATTAGCGCCTGTGAGGTGTATACTTTAGAATAAAAGACCTTGCAGACGTTGTGGACTTTGAACAGAATGGTGAAATAGGCACTTTGTATGGTTTTGAGTACACTAAAGATGGTGATTAAAACGCAAAGAGGTTGGCGACAGCAAAAAGTTCCTAAACTAGAACAACTGCGCAATCTAGAAGCAAATAATGTTGGCCAGTATGAATATAAAATAGTTCGAAAACCTGACCTCAAATGGCATTTAGAACCTATTTAGAATGGGAAATAAAATTTGAATTCATAAGCCCATTTACATTTTTTAGCCGCCAAAAAAGTTTCAGAAAAGCATCAACCTGGCCCTTTACATGTAAGTCTTATGCCAGATGACAATAGCGGAAAGAGATTGAAATAAAGCCGTATGAGAAAAAACAGTACATCCTCCACAGAAGAGAAACGGTTTTTAAAAGATGCTTCTACAAGATTACAATTCATTCCACAAATGAAATTAGGTGATGCGTTTCACAATGATATTTGAAATTTCTGTCTTAAAAGATGTGAAGAGGGATGGGTTGTGGGCGTTAGTGACGTCCTTTTAAAAGGAAATTCTAATTAGCTGGCAAAACTTAGACGTTGAAAAACTTAAAGTTACCGTCGTCATCTTTACAACGGTGAGATATTAAGGTCAAAACAACAACACAAAATCAAATATTAGTCTAAATAAAGCAATCTTACAGAACTGACTTGGATTAATCTTACACATTAGACCTTATAGGATTTTATTATACTGAACAAGTTTTAACAGAGAGCATGATAAAAACAATAACTGGATTAGATTAAGTTCTGTTATAAAACTATGGAGCAGTTGAACTTTATAACAAAAACCCCTCATTGTTCATTAATTTGTGGACAGACTGGTTGTGGGAAAACAATATTTATCCTCGACCTGTTACAAACAGTTATCGTTATAATTTTTGATCATATTGTGATTTTCTGCCCAACACTTAAATGGAACAAAGCATATCAGATAGAAGGTTTATATGGACTGATGATAACATATTTTAGTAATCCTAGCAATAAACTGAGTGAGTGTCTAGAACGCTTTTTTATATTGTTTGAAGGAACGCAGAACACTATTTATTATAGATGACTGTTCAGCAAAAGAGACATAGTTAAAAAGAGAAAACACTTTGTCGAAACTAGCTTTCAGTGGAAGGCATGCTGGGATAAGTGTGTGATTTTGTGTCAAAAATATAACCGGTTTTAAAAGACTTTAGAGAACAGTTAAAGACTGTAGTTTTATTTCACATGAAAGACAGAGATGCATTTGATGAATGTTTGCGTGAAAATGATGTTATTGAGAATGATTAGGAAAAACACAGGGTTAAGCAAAAACTGAAATCTGAAAAGTTTTGTAAATTAGTATTAAAAACGGATAACCCTACACAGTATGTCTGTTTGTAGATAATCGTTATTTTTTGGTTATTGAAGTCTTACTTGTCAGAGAACAGGAAAAGGCGGCTTTAAGGTCACTTTCGCCCGAAAACTTGGTGGAGGGCGAAAGTGAGTTAAAAGCCGCCTTTCCTGTTCTCTGCTGGTAAGGTGCTGGTCATGTGTTTTGAACACTGAGTATGCACTCACTAGGAGGAGGGAGGAAAGAATCAGTTTTAGCCCAGCAGATGGCCTAGAGGCGCGAACCTGTCAGGACGCTGGTCCTCACTGCTGACCAGTCATTACCAGGTGAGCGATAGATAGTTGGGGAAAGCTACAGGGGAAAACTTAAAGAAAAGAGAAAGAAAGAAAGAATTCATATGTTGAATTAAGAAGCAGGTTATTTACACGAACCTTATTCGTGTTTCAGCCCTTCGCCCTTCACCTTTCACCTTTCACCCCGTGAGGTGATTAAAGATGGCCATGGTGTGGGGAACACACCGGTAGTTCAGCCCCGGCAAATCAGGACTCCAGGGAGAGGAGTCGGAACTCGTATCTCCAGTGACAGGAGAAGTCGAGGGAGAGGAGTTGGAACTCGTCACTCCAGTGACAGGAGCATTCAAGGGGGCGATACACTGTCTTAGAGAGACAGGGAATCATGAGGGTATGGAGCGAGTCCAAATTCTGATGCAGGTATAGCATCAAGGAGTGAAAGAATTGTTTATTCTCCTGGTCTACATATATAAAATCTGTTTACAAATTGTTTGATGTGATTTAGTAAAGTGTTTTTCCCTGAAGGAGAGGGGGAGAAGAAAAAACATTCGGTAGTGCGCCTTTTGGTTGATTGGAAAGATTGCGTGTGCGTATGGAGTAAATGCTGTCATGAATGCGTGTGCGCAAGAGTGACAGTGTGACACGCAGTACTACTGATCATCTGGTTCGTTATGAGTCTTTTATCAGGAATGCTTTTATCAATGGAGAACATGTAGTTTCTATTCTTTTTGATTTAGAAAAAGCTTACGACACAACATGGAGGCATGGAATTCTTCAGGACTTGAAGGCACTTGATTTCAAAGGTAATATACCAGTGTTTATTTCTAATTTTTTGTCTAACAGGCATTTCAGTGTTAGACTTCATTCGACCTTTTCAGATCCTTTTGAGCAGGAGATGGGTGTCCCTCAGGGTAGCATCCTTTCTCCACTTCTGTTCAATCTGAAGATTAATAACATCGTCCAGTCAGTAAAGTCTGGAATTGATAAGTCATTATTTGTTGATGACTTCTCCATCTCTGCCAAGGGGAAAACTTTGGCTGCAGCTGAGCGTCAACTTCAATTGTGTGTTAATCGTGTTCAGCAGTGGGTTACTGAAAATGGATTTAAGTTTTCAGCTACTAAGACAGAGTGTATTCATTTCCATAGGAAAAGATCGCGGGTCCTAGAACCAGCTATCAGTCTCAATGGTCAGGTAATTAAAGTTTCCAAACAAGTGAATTTTTTGGGGGTTATTTTTGATAATAAGCTTTCTTTTTTGCCTCACATTAAGTACATTAAACAATCTTTCCAGTCAGGTTTGAATGTTTTGAAGGTTATTAGTCACACTGATTGGGGTGCAGACAAGCGAACTTTGTTGCGATTGTATCGGGCTTTGGTGAGACCAAAGCTAGATTATGGGTGTGTGGTATATGGTTCTGCACGAAAGTCTTACCTCAAAGCTCTTGATCCAATCCATCATCAAGGACTGCAGATTGCTCAGGGAGCACTTCGCACATCTCCAAAAGAAAGTTTGTATGTTGAATAAGGTGAACCCCCTCTGGAGCTAAGGAGGTTGCGTCTTTCCATGAATTACTACCTGAAACTGAGGGCTAATCCAGAAAACCCTGCCTATGATATTGTCATGAACCCGCCTTTTAGAGCCAATATGACTTAAAGCCAAATGAGATTCCTCCACTGGGTATTCGTATTTTGCCCCATTTCGGGGCAGCTGGCATTGACCTTGATGCTGTTGATGATGGTCCATTACAGACTGATTTACCTCCTTGGAAAGTCGCCAATCCAGAGATTAATTTATATTTAACTCAATTTCGAAAGGAGGTCACCTCGAGTGTTGCATATAAACAAACTTTATTTTGGGCAATGTGAACTTTATAAAGATTTTATCAAGATTTTTACTGATGGTTCTAAAAAAGGTGAGAGGGCTGCAGCTGCCATTGTGTGTGATAACGATTTTCAGGAGCAGAGAACAGGAAAATGCAGCTTCTAACTCACTTTCGCCCTCAACCAGTTTTCGGGCGAAAGTGACCTAGAAGCTGCATTTTCCTGTTCTCTGACAAGTAACCAAAAAATAACGACCCTACAAACAAACATACTGTGTAGGATTATCCGTTTTTAATCCTAATTTACTAAACTTTTCAGATTTTAGTTTTGCTTAATCCTATGTTTTTCCTGATCATTTTCAATAAAAAAAATGCAAAACTCTTCGCATCTAGCCACATTACTGATCAACCCATGGGTCTAACTTGAGACCCTATGGCGCCCTAGGGCCCCAAGCCAGATCCAGAGGATCACAGATAATGTGGCCAGATGCGAAGAGTTTTGGGATATGCCTCTAATAGTGGTATTTCTTATACTTGGTTGCCTACTTTCAGTTTGTCTAATTTGGGGCAATTCTCTCACCCCATTTTCAGTGGCCCTTCCTAGGACACGCACACATTGTGGTTTGCGGGCATTTATAGCCACGCCAGTGACCCAGACATCACATTGTGGTTTGCGGGCGTTTATAGCCACGCCAGTGACCTAGACAACACATTGTGGTTTGCGGGCGTTTATAGCCGCGCTAGTGACCTAGACGAAACACGAAAATGGGAAGGGTCACTATAGGGCAGAGAGAGGGCCAAATTAAGACTTTCCAAACCACACAAACAAGCACAAAACCACCGCAGGCATATTCCCAACTTTACACTTTTAGGATTAATATATATACTGTACAAACTGAAAGCTTTCATAATTTTATGGTGTTTATGCATAATTGGGGGTGTTATTAAAATGTTTTTTATTCAAGCAGAATAGTTTTAAAGGTTAAACAAAACTGTGCTTTAAAGTACTTTTAGTAGCTACTTTGTACAATATTTATATTAAAACTTTAGCAAATTAAACACAAAAACACAACTTTTAATAATCAATTCTCTCTCACTGATCTATAAATAGATAATTTATTCAGGGAGGTAATTAAGTCCACTGGGCATGCGCAGTAACGAGGTAAAACCAACCTCAGTCACCTTAAGTCAAAACAAAAAGTAAAAAAAAAAAAAATAATTAAAAAAAAATAATATAATATTAATAATAATAAAAAAATAAAAATAAAAAATAAAAAATAAAAAAAAATAAAAAAAATTAAAAAAAATAAAAAAGTCACCTTAAGCCACCTCAAGTACTTAGTTAAGTTTTTAATCAAGTCACTTCTAAGTTCTTACTCAAGTTGTCCTCAAGTCATCCTCAAGTTATCCACAAGTTCTTACTCAAGTCATCCTCAAGTCACTTCTAAGTTCTACTCAAGTCAACCTAAGATCATAACTAAGTCACTTCTAAGTTCTTACTCAAGTGTCCTCAAGTCATCCTCAAGTTCTTACCCAAGTTAACCTAAGATCGTAATTAAGTCATCTTTAAGTACAACCAAGTTGTTATTCAAGTTATCTTATAATTATCAAAAAATACAATCTATGTTTTTATCTTAAATAGTAGATGTCTAATATAGTACACACACGCCTCAAAAAACGCGTCATCGTTGAGGTGTCTTGCTCAGCGTTCTTGACGTGAGATCGGTTAGCATAGATCTTAATGAAGTTCTTACATCCTAAGCAACCGCATTGATTACAATTCTGGTCTATGGAATGTCTTTTATAGACTCCATGTCTTTATTTATTGACTTCATCATTTTAAACAAATAATAATCCGCCATGATCTATTTTTATTAAAAATATTATTCATTTGAAATGGATGAAAATGAATTTTTGTTGTTGGCGGTGCTGGCGTGCTGTTCTCTTCTTCTGTATTTAGTGGTTCAGATTTTTTTGGCTGCTTTTGTTTTTGTCGCCATTCTTTATATATTTTATAACCGTAATAACCGCCCCCAACAGCAGCAAGGGCGCCAAAAATGGCAACGGTTTTAAGTTCAATATTCCATGAAGACTTTGGCGCCCTTGAATTAACTGTTCTTGTTTTGGAGCTGGCATTGAATCAACTTGTTTTGGCGTTGGCGGTGTTATGTTTTCATTATGAGTTATATTCTGTGATTGTAACTTTAATTTTCTTTGTCTGTTCAACTCTGCTACTCTTTTTCCTGCTGCAACACGCCCAGGATGCTTTAGCTTTTCACTCGTCACTATCTCTACCTGATTCAGTGTTTTCTGATTCAATGTTTCCTGATTCTGCTGATTTTCCGACTCGTTCATTTTGAAGGAAATAAAATCTATATGATTAAAAGTAATTAATCCCATGATTAGCGGCGATAACAATGTTCCAAATCTGTAATATAAATCACAGCTTAAAGACTCTAATGATTTTGTTAAAACTGGATCCTGCATTAAATCATACGTAAGATCTTGTTCAGAATCAATGGGAGCAAATCTACTGACTAGTTTAGTGTACAAACTAAGAACCGTTTGCCCCACACTTTTTACCATTCTCGACCCCAGCTGCGCTTCATACCTGTTGTGATACTTTAAACTGTCTTGTGGCGACATCTGTTGAATCTGTTCTATGCTGAATTCAGTTCGAGGAACTGTTTTGTTTTTCCCATGCCGCCAAAGAATACAACCTTTCCTTTTTGGGCATAATAGCTTGATCATCAACTTCTTCATTTGTAAGTCCAAGACAGTTTAGGCCGCTCTGTAGCTCTAGCAGATCATCGGTGTTCATGTTTTTTATTAATTATAATTATTTTATTTTTTAAAATGAGCACCGAAAAAACTATTGCCAACCTTGTATACCATTCTGCCGTTATTGAGGTCTAAGTGTAGGATACTCAATGCTTGGTAAAAGCCTGTTAAAAATAAAACCGGCAGATCTTGGCAAACTAGACTTTGAGGATTTAGCAAAGCTAATCGCTATTATTACAGCTTCATTTGCTACAAAAGATTTTCTAGTTAAGCAAGGAATAATTCCAGAGAATATAAATATGTAAATAAAAATACATTTATAAAAATGGCTTCACTCGTAATGATGATAGGTGGCGCTGTGGTGAATGCGCTTGCTTTTAGCGGAAGTAATTACGCATTTAGTAAACTACGGATGACGGCGAGAGAAAAAGACATAACAAAGCTGTGGAGCAACTAGCTGCAGCACAAGATCGCTATGAAAAGCAGAGAATTGAGCAGTTAGATTTTATTAATAACACACTGAAAAGACAGGGCCATGCAGCTTACACATTTAAAGATGTTGATCAAGCAATAAAACAATATTATCTAGTAACAGGCAAACCGATCGAGACATTGCCCCACCAAAATTCAGTGACTTTTATCATCCATCAGAAAAACAAAGATGCAAGAAATCGCGTTTATTGCCTTTGTATGACCGTTGTCTATTTTGTTGCGCATAATATTTGGCTGAATAAAAAATGAACAAATCTATTATCACCAAAGGATATTGGAAGGGAATAACAGCAATAAAAAGCTAAGCCAAGCAGCGGGAGTCAGTGAACAAACAGCAAAAGAATGGTTATCTAAACAAGCAATCTGGCAATTTATTTACCTGCACCTAGACGAATACAGAGGCCACACTTTGTCAACACAATACCGAACGACACCCATCAAATGGATCTTCTATATTTACCCTATGATACGATTAGGCGAAAAAGATTTAAGTACCACTCACAGTCATTGACGTAGCTTCAAGATACAAGATGCGGAACCTTTAACACAAAAGAGTGCTTCTGCTGTTGCTGTTGCCATACAACTGATATACCAACGAGGTCCCTTAACTTATCCTCGCATGATTCAAGTCGATGATGGAAAAGAATTTAAGGTCGAGTGAATCAATTATTGTTAAAACATAGAGTTACCATTAAAAGAGGCATCGGAGTTCACAGATAACAGGCTTTAGTTGAAAACTTTAACAAACAGTTAGCTGAAAGACTTTTTTCTACCAGTATCACAGAGAGCTGATTGACAATTCTCGCAACACAGAATGGGTTAAAAGATTGCCCTCAGTTCTACGCGCAATGAATAATGAAGAATTTAAATTAACGGGCCTAAAACCAGTACAGCAATCAAAAAACAAACAATAGATGTTGCTGAAGGAGAGTAGAGAACAGGGAAAGGGGCATCTGGGCCACTTCCGCCTCACCCAGTTTCGGGCGAAAGTAACCCAGAATTCCCTTTCCCTGTTCTCTGACAAGTAAGACTTCAATAACTAAAAAATAACGAGTATCTACAAACAAACATACTGTGTAGGGTTATCCGTTTTCAATACTAATTACTAAACTTTTCAGATTTCAGTTTTTGCTTAATCTGTGTTTTTCCTGATCGTTTTCAATAACATCATTTTCACGCAAACATTCTTCAAATGTCTCTGTCTTTCATGTGAAATAACACTACAGTCTTTAACTGTTCTCTAAAGTCTTTTAAAACTGAGTTTATTTCTGACATAAAATCCACACACTTATCCGAGCATGTCTTCTGCTGAAAGCTAGTTTCGACAAAGTGTTTCTCTTTTTAACTATGTCTCTTTCTGCTGAACAGTCATCTATAATAAATAGTGTCTGCGTTCCTTCAAACAGTCTATAAAACTGTTCTAAACACTCACTCAGTTTATTGCTGGGATCAACTAAATATATGTCATCATCTGTCCATATAAACCTTCTATCATGATATGCTTTGTTCCATTTAAGTGTTGGACAGAAAACCACAATATGATTAAATATTATAACGATAAACTGTTTGTACCAGGTTGAGGATAAATATTGTTTTTCCACAACCAGTCTGCCCACAAATAAATGAGCAATGAGGAGTTTTTGTCATAAAGTTTAACTGCTCCATAGTTTTATAACAGAGTTTATCTAATCCAGTTATTATTTTTACATACTCTCCGTAAAAACTTTTCAGTATAAAAAACCCCTATGAGGCCTAAATGTGTAAGATTAATCCAATTTAGTTCTGTAAGATTGTTTCTATTTAAGTCAACATTGATTTTGTTGCTTGTTGTTAGATTTTTAATATCCTCGCCATTGTGGAAAGAACGACGACACAACGTTAAGTCGTTTAACGTCTAGTTTTGCCAGCTAATATTAATTCCTTTTATAAGGTCGTCACTAACGCCTACCCCCCATCCTCTCCACATCTTTAAAGACAGAAATTTAAAATTTTTTCATGTGAACGTGTCTCCTAATTTTCTGCTTGGAAAGAACTGTAATTTTTAGAAGCTTTTTTACAATGTTCTTTTCTGTGGAGGATGTACTGCTTTTTCCCATACGGCGTTTTTTTCAATTTCTTTCCGACTATTGTCGTCCGGCTTAAGACTACAAGTAAAGGGGCAGAAAAAGTTGAATGCTTTTCTGAACTTTTTTGACGGCAAAAAATATGTAAATGGGCTTATAAATTCAATTTTATTTCCCATTCTAAATATGGTTCTAAGTGCCATTTGAGGTCGGTTTTCGAACTATTTTATAATTTACTGGCAAAATTATTTGCCTCTAGATTGCGCAGTTGTTCTAGTTTAGGAAACTTTTTTCTGTCGCCAAACCTCTTTTCGTTTATAATCACCATCTTTAGTGTACTCAAACCCATACAAAGTGCCTATCTCACCGTTTTGTTCAAAGTCCCCAACGTCTGCAAGGGCTTTAATTCTAAGGTTATACACCTTACAGGCGCTAAGTAACTCCGGATTCTTCTGGCCCCCGCGACATTTTTTTGTACAACGTTATTTTATTTCCAAACAATGTGCAGGTTATCAACATTTTACGACTTTCCCCGTTTTGTCTTTGATTTTTATATTTAAATGAAACCGACCCCCCCACAAAACTAATCTTTTAAACTGTAAATTAGGGAATTGTATAAATTTTATAAACGCAATATGCAGCTTTCCCCGACGGGAAAAGCTCTTAAATCAGTTGAGGGCCTTCCATTTATATAAGTTTTCATCAGTGCTTTGCTCGTCCAAATGAACTTTGGTAATGAATGTAATGCAAGATTGAGCGGACTTTCCCCTCAACGTAGTTTCATCTGGCGAACACTAAAACTATGAGTGGTAGATTGCTAGTTGTAAAGCTAGCATTTAGCTAGCTCTCTATCAAATCGTATTTTGCTTCTTCGGTTTGAATGTTTTAAAATTGTTTTTAGATTTGCATTGTTAAGTTTAAGAGTAATGTCTAAGTTACTCATTGCTTCTTTTAGTGAGCAAAACCCGTAATAACCATCAGGTATTGTAACTGTTTAACGTCGTTTGTTCTCCTTTCATATTTTGTAATCTTATTATTCTTCTTGGATTCAGTTATATTAAACCAACGACTTTGTAGAATATTTCATGGGCCCTTTTGGGAGCAAGCATTTAAATCGGGGGGTTT
>JAFLJL010002242.1:0-27905 GCA_018398815.1 Conus ventricosus | reverse complement strand
AAGAGTGGGCCAACCAATCTAAAATACAAAACATTCCTCTTCAAGAGTTAACTCAAGAAGCAGATGAATCAATTAAAAAGCAGAAGAACTAATAGCAGAAATTGAAACAAGTTTTAATGAGGAGACGCAGCTAAAAACAATTGACGATTCTCCATTGCCTATGCATGAAATCCTGGGGCTTAATGCTGCTCTACGGACAATAAGGGGCGAACTAACAAACAATTTGGCAAAACTTGGTGAGCTGGATAGAGAGATAGAAGAAGAAAAAAATAAACTGGCTGATGCAGACGATAGCAATTTAGGGCCAGAAGAAAAGGCTAGAATACAGCAGAAAATACAGGATTTAATGCTACAAAGGGCGGCCAGGTTAGAAGTGCTGTCTACTAACAGAACGCAGCTAGCATCACAAACAAGCAGAATAAGAGAAACTATAAACAGAATTCTTTATGAAAATACTACGCTAGCTGAAAGAATAAGGACTCTGTTCAGGGAACAAGGGATTACAATAGTTAGCATATTAACAGCCGTTGGTTTGCTATCTCTACACTCATTTATGCTTTAACAGGTAGTGCGCCAACAGGGTCAGTAGCTCCTCCAACACCCCAGCCTGGTAAAAGTTGGATTAGAAAACAATTGCATCATCTAGCAAACTTATTAAAGAAGTTAGCAGCCAAAGCGCTTGATGCTCTGCCTGGCATAATTGGCAGTGTTGTTAGTTGGGTTTTGTCTACTATAGGCAAAGTTGCTGGTTATATGGCTGACCATCTGTGGACATTAGGAGTTCTAGCTGCTGGATTAATTTTAGTGAAATAAAGTACAGCCAATCCAGTAAAAGTTAAAAATACAACAAGGGCTGTCTTTTCGCTAGTATGGCTGTCAGTGTGAGGCACATTAACAGTGGTGTGCTTTCTGGGCTGCTTTCTGGCTGTGGGGGGCTTTCTGGGGTGTTTATAACTAGATCGCTTTCTTCAGGGCTAGGTACTTTCTTTAAAATGGATGGAGCAGGCCTTGTGTTTAAGCTTTGATTGTGCCCTAAGTTTTGATCGTCTTCAGCTATGAGGATTTCATTGTTATAATTCTGTATCATGCCAATCTGTAGTCTAAGGTCAGAGGGTAGCATGTACAATCCATGACCTACAACAAAGTCAACCTTTGACCTAGCATGTGCAAGAACGTCTTGATACCTTTGTATGCTGGAAGGCAAATCAACAGCAGAGTTAATAGCATCTTCTAAATTGGCTAGAAATTGTTTTCTGGCATCAAACCCTGTAGACTGATCTAGTATGCTAGACTTGGTCTGTGCTTGTGCTCCTAATAGACACCAAACGTATGTCCTTATGGAGTCATTAAGTCTTTGCACTCCTGGCATTGTTAGACCTTCACTTTCATTTAAGATAAATGTTGTCCAAGCATTAGGGCGTTTTTGTTCTATTGACATCAATCGAACTTGTTTGTCTGGTTGAAAGAGGTGTGGCCAGGCCAGTAGTCATAATTATATTCTCTAAGTTCGCCCCACAAATACAATGTGCCTAACCCATGATTGCGGTCTAACTTTTGTCTAAAATCAGTTGAAGGATCAATGTCAAATTCGTTGCAGATTCTTTCATATGCATTATTGTCCATTGGGCTTTTAACCTTCGCCGGACGGTGTGGGTCCATGTGGACCCAGAAGGGTCTTTAATGCCAATATCTCGTATATTTATAGGTATTTTTCAATGAAATTTTAGATATGCTCCAAACACACAAATTCTCTCCTTGTCCAAAATTTCGAAAATATAGGTCAAAATTTCAAAAGGTAATTAAAGGTGACATTTTATACAGTCATCGACGACGGTGTGGGTCCGTGTGGACCCATGGCTCGCAAAGAGGAACACTCTTTGCGGACATGGGTCCACATGGACCCACACCGTCTTCCGTGTATAGTCAAAAGCACCCGTCGGCGAAGGTGCTTTTGACTATACACGGAAGACGGTGTGGGTCCATGTGGACCCATGTCCGCAAAGAGTTTTCCCTCTTTGCGAGCCATGGGTCCACACGGACCCACACCGTCTTCCGTGTGTAGTCAAGAGCACCGTCCGGCGAAGGTTAAATGGATTAAACGCGTTGTCGCTTGGGAGGGCTACTTGTAGTTCAGTTAGTATTCGTCTGTACTGGTAATAAACATGAAAGTTAAAATACTGACCTTACTAAAAGATTGGGGTGGTTTAAATGGTTTGCATATGAAACACCGCAGCCAGTAGTTGCGCAGTAAATAGCAAAATTTAACTGATTCTGTAAAACGCCATAGGCGGGATGACCATGCTGATGGTACTCTATCACTCTTTATTGGGGGTTTGAATATTTAGTTAGTGGGTTTACAAGTCTGACTTGGAAGCTGTATGATTCGTCTACTGCAATGGTTAGATTGCTAAAGTCTAAATACTTAGGATTATAAAACGCTCCTACATTGTAAGTAGCACTTTCGTTATACTTAAAAGCTACCATTTTTTAAATTAGTCTTTTATATAGTTATAAAAAAGATGCGCATCTATATAAACCAACAAAACAAACGTGTGTTCTTAACGTACCCAATTGACAATAGGCGCGGTAATTATAGGGTTGCCCTTAGAGAAATTGGGTTTAAAGTTATGTGGGCTAACATATCTGAAAAGGCTCAAAATAACTGGATTAATGTTAATGAGCGGGCAATCAAATAACTCATGTGCAAATACCTGATGGCCACTACAACTTTTGTTTCTTTAAAAGAAGTACTATAGCGAATATGGTATACTGTTAACAATTAACGAGGCAAACCTCAGAATTACTATAAATTTTCCACGAGAAGAAAAAAGAGAGTACACTTTCCCTAAAGAGCTAGCTCAAATTTTAGGCTTTCACAGTAGTGGCAGAGATTATAGATTTAGTACAAAAGAAAATGTTTATCAATTTAAAGGCAATAAACCTTCTGATTTTCTCGTGAACCCTATTTTGTATGTCCATTTACAACAGTTAAGAACATGTGCTAATTTTTGCTGGCTATCCATCTACAGTTCTAAAGGTTTTGCTACCAACTAGGGTAGGGTTTTGCGATTATCAGTTATATACGTTTGACGGAGGCAGCCAATTTAAAGAATTAATTAGCGAAAATAAAATTCATTGGATGTAAAAATAACTAACCAAGATGGAAAGTCAGTTGTCTGTTCTGATTTATTAATACAGACCTGCCTACCTCATGTTATGCTCATCAGTACTAACCACAGAGATTTTCAGTAATTTTGCATTTTCCTTCAGTAATTCCACGGACGCGTAATACACGGCGTTTTTGAACAAATAATGTGTACAAAACTCCAACTACATTTTTAACATTTTAACAAAAAAATATAAACAGTAAAAAAGGAACAAAAACAACAAAGCAGAATTAAAATACCTTGGGATGATGGCTGATGATGGACTCAGGACAGGAGTTTCAGGTCAATTCAAAGGTGATATACTTGACAGTTTGTAACTTACACAGCAGTCACCACAGATGACACCACTGATGAAGAACCTAATGTACAACCCCCCCCCCCCCCCCCAAAAAAAAAAAAAAAAAAATGTGTGTGTGTGTGTGTGTGTGTGTGTGTTGCACTAAGCCTTGTATTGTGCC
This sequence comes from Conus ventricosus, assembly GCA_018398815.1. NCBI lineage: Eukaryota > Metazoa > Mollusca > Gastropoda > Neogastropoda > Conidae > Conus > Conus ventricosus. Next base: position 24,280 of record JAFLJL010002242.1, on the reverse strand, counting down.
TGCTGCTTGGAGTAGGCACTCTTGAGATGGTCCAGTTCCTCTGGCTCAAGATCTGTGTTCTCTGCAGGCCGGGATTTGAGAACAAAGAGTGCCTCAATGGTGTCCTGGTGCAGGGTAGACCTTTGGTCAGTGAGGTTGAGCGTTGGTGATCTTCCGTGTGTGGGTCTGACGGCTGCTCTCGCTGGATTTCGTAAACAACGATGTGATCTTCTGACGGGAGCACTCGCACCTGTCTCTTTGTGCATTTTCCCGAGATATGGCGCTTGCAGTCATTTGCTCCCCCATGTCCAATGGAGAAGTCTGAATTGCACACCGAGCAGTATACAAATCCAGGTCCAATGGATGTTTTTTGGATTGCAAAAGACAAGGCCAAGTCCGCGTGTATTTACTTCGGAACACTTGCTTCTTCGCCTTCTTCCGTTGTGGCACAGTGGTTTTCGAATCCTCGTCGTCGGTTTCATGCAAACGTTTAGAAGATTTCTCCGCCATTTTCACAATCGCCGGCAAAAAATCGGTTGAAACTTTGTCTTACAATGGCTGAACAAAAGGCTTCGAATGGCGCGCACAGATGTGATGGCGCGTTGTGTTGGCCCACAGCACCACATTGACCAATCGCAAGTTCCGAACCATCTGTGGTTTCGGCTTGAGTCAAGGGAAGTTACTCTGTGGTCTCGGAAAGGTCTAGCAGTCGACAATTTTTCGAGTCTGGAATTTGCGCAGTTTTTCAATTTTCTTTTCCGTAATTTCGCACGGAAAATCGTACCCCGTAATGGTGGGTTAATTTCCGTAAGATTACGGACGATTACGGAAGGGTAGGCAGGTCTGTTAATAGAGCTGGAAGTAGAAGAGCGTATTAGAAAAGTAGGAAGAACTCAGTCCCGTGGACGTTAATAGAGCTGGAAGTAGAAGAGCGTACTGTGAACCCTTAATTTTTATGTCACAGAAGAGAATGTAAATATACGGGTTCACGATCGCCCATATTATTCTGCACGGAAACCCCCATTTTTAATGTACTGATTACGTCAATTTTTGGCGGTTTTGCATGTTAATTTGTTTAAAAACAGGTGTTAATTTTGGCCAAAACTGATATGTGATGGACGTGATTTGTATGTGAAAATGGGGGTTTTCGGGCAGAATCACATGGGTGGTCGTGAACATAGATATTTACATTCTCTATGTGTGTCTCACATGGACCTGACAGGGAAGGCTCAGGAAGACATCGAAGCCATGGACGTGGAGTTTTTTTGTGAGAAAATGTTCAAGTGGCAGATGTGAGATTGCAGTTGTTGCCCCGGCATCTTTGCCATTCTAGTGGGCGTGTCCAACTGTACGAGAAACGTTTGCATGCAAGAAGAGGGAAATGGAGAGAGACTTTAGACATATATCCTGTCCTTACCAAAATAGGTCTGAGAGGAGAGAGGAAGAGGGTGGGAAGGGGGGAGGGGGATACAAGTTTATGTTCAAGGATCGATGTCATTTGACCTTTACACAGTGGCACACGTATTAACCCCTGCATTATGTTCATTACTGCTGTCTTGAATGAATTCTGTCCATTATTTTTGACTTGACTGTTTACTTAAAATGCTTGTTAGCTTTCAATCGCATGATTGATTAAACCTTGTAAAATCATTGATTTCTCAGCCTTATTGCGACGATTTTGACTTGTTTTCTTTGTCCATATTTTTCTTATCTTCTGTCTGTCTGTCAAGGTATTGCCTATGGAAAGTAGGAATATGCTTTGCTAAATGTTTAATGTGATTTTTAACATCTAATTGTCTTGAAGAAATAATGAACTTATAGACAAGTAGCGAAATAGCCGACATGACCTGGCGCGCTCACCCTCCACTAGCGCAACACCCCCCAGCGCCTGGCGCGCTAACCCAACACATAGCGCACTGAGTCGCCACTCACATCCTTCACTTTTACTACTGCTGAAAAAGAAACGAATGGAATGAAGGGTGGCGCGTTGTCCCGCTTACAGGAGACCTATTTTTAGACACGTTCATGACACAGACGTTATCTGGCTCCGCATCGGAGACTTCTCAGCTGTGTTTTACTGCTTAAACAAAGCTCTCAAATCGATGTTGAGTTTGATGATGAGCAAGAACTGACAGGATTTCGCTTCATCGATGTGAAAATATTGACAGACTTTGTATTGAACCTTCTGTGCCCTGAATGTAGGCGGACCTCTGGGTGAAAACAAACGGCAGTCGTCTGTGTCTGAAGACAGGAGTTCGCTGGCATCGAAACTGACATTTACTTGCCAGTGTCAACACAAGCTTTCTTTGTGGACATCATCAAAGTGTGGCAGAACATATGAAGTGAATAGACGCTTCCCCCTTGCAATGTTTGCCATAGGAAGAAATTTTACCCAAGGCAAACGATTCCTGGGGAATATGAACATGCCAACTTCCATGTACAAGACCAGCTGGGGCTTACACAAAAAGGCCATACTTCATGCTACCGAGAGAACTGCTGATGAAAGCACACAGAAAGCTGCAGGTAAACAATGTTGATCTTTGTGTTTGCTTTGTGTGTGTGTGTGCAAACATGTGTGGGTGTGTGAATGTGTGTGTTGTGTGTGTGTGTGGTGTGTGGTGTGTGTGTGTGTGGGTGTGTGAATGTGTGTGTTGTTGTTGTTGTGTGTGTGTGTGTGTGTGTGTGTGTGTGTGTGTGTGTGTGTGTGTGTGTGTGTGTGTGTTTATATGATGTATGTGTGTGTGGGCATGAATTTTTGCAGCTAGGTTTTTGTAAGAGTGTGGGTGTGTCATGATGTTTGTTTGTATAGGAATGTCATAGTGTGTTTGTGTGTGCTTGTGTGTATTTCATGTTGAATGTGTACGTGAGTTTATGTTGTTTCACGCATAAGTATATTTTCTGCGACAGTACTGCCTTTGACAAGATGTATATTCACATTGTGTGTGTGTGTGTGTGTGTGTGTGTGTGTGTGTGTGTGTGTGTGTGCAAACATGTGTGGGTGTGTGAATGTGTGTGTGTGTGTGTGTGTGTGTGTGTGTGTGTTTATATGATGTATGCGTGTGTGGGCATGAATTTTTGCAGCTAGGTTTTTGTAAGAGTGTGGGTGTGTCATGATGTGTGTTTGTATAGGAATGTCATAGTCATATAGTGTGTTTGTGTGTGCTTGTGTGTATTTCATGTTGAATTTGTATGTGTGTTTATGTTGTTTCACGGCATAAGTATATTTTCTGCGACAGTACTGCCTTTGACAAGATGTATTTTCACATTGTTTTTGGCTAGACTGTGATTCTCTCTTTCTCCTTGCAGCTGAGCTGAAGGCATCAAAGGAGAGGAGGTCGCTGTTTCCTGCGATGGAACCTGGCAGAGGAGAGGTTTCCAGTCAAAGAATGGGGTGTTTACAGTTCTCAGTGTGGACAAACAAAATTCAAAAGTGATCGACACTGCTGTCATGTCCAACTACTGCGATGCATGCGCGAAAAATAAGAAAAAGAGGACAGAAGAGGACTTCACTGAGTGGAAGCAGACACACGCCCCTAACTGCGACAAGAATCATGAAGGGTCAGCAGGCAGCATGGAGCCAGCAGGAGCTGTGACGGCGTTCAGACGAAGTGAGGCTCTTCATGAACTGAAATATGTTTCTTTTTTGGGTGATGGGGACAGCAAGTCTTTCTCGTCTGTGAGTAAAGCTGAACCACCCATTTATGGGGGTGTAGACATTGAAAAGCTTGAGTGCTGTGGCCATGTCCAAAAAAGAATGGGGAGGCAGTTGACCAACAAGGTTGCAGCACTGAAGAAAGAGAAATACCAACATATGGGAAAAACTATGACTGGGATTGGTGGGAAGGGGGGACTGACAAAAAAGATGATTTTGAACATTCAAGGGCACTATGGGGCTGCAATCAGGAACAATGTAGGGGATGTGAGGGCCATGCAGAGGGACATCTGGGCAATATGGGAACACAGGAATAAAGTCCATACTAACTGTGGTGTGTGGTGTCCGTCGAAAAAGAATCCTCCTACAGATCCCAACAGAAATGCACTGCCACCCTATGTCTGCCAAGCCATCAGACCAGTTTTTGAGACACTGTCCTCTGACACACTGCTTTCCAAGTGTGCTCATGGGGGTACCCAAAACACTAATGAAAGCTTCCACAACTTGATATGGGAACGCTGCCCGAAAACTGGTTTTGTCGGTCGCCCTCATCTCACATTGGCTGTGTCTGATGCAACAATTGCATACAATGATGGAGAAATGGGCCGCCTGAGCATTTTTACCAAGTTGGGGATGCCAGAAGGACACCATACCACCAAGTGTTTCCATGAGCTGGATGGGGGGAGGATCAAGGCGGCTGGAGCAAGACTTCAACCAGCAGATCGTCGAGCCCGAAGACTAGCGGCCGCCCAGGTTACAGAAGGCCAAGAGGAGTTTTACCAGGCAGGTGCTCATGAATAGTTCAGGTCAGTGTTATTTTATCATTTCAGAACTTGGAGGAGGCAGAAAAACAGCATGGTTTGCAAGAGAAAGTGTGCAAAGCTATTATTACATGTGTACCAAACTTTCAAAGCCGATTTTCTCAAAACTGCGTTTTCACGTACTCGTGTCACTAATGTCATCATATTTCATTTAATTTTTGTCCAAACAACTTGAAATTTTGTGGAGATCATCTTGATGCTGTGTTCTTTGAAATGACCTAAAATCAAAGGTCTGGGTCATGTCAGTAAAGTTTTCAAAATGTTCACTTTTAGTTGTACTTGAATGATCACTCACTTACAGCTAATATACATTAGGACTCTGAATTTAGGTCATTTTATAGATATCACATTTTTCTAAAACCATGCAAAATTTGAACACTCCAAGTGTAATAGTGTCTGTGTGAGAGTGACAACCCCAACGCCATGATTTTATTTTGTGTCGTTACCCCATCCCATTTAAAGCACATATTGTAAGATTAAAAATATGCCCAGATGTAAATGGTTATTACCTACTGCTAGCACAATAACCAAGGAAGGTTATCACCAATTTTCATCAAAATCTGTGCATATGGTGAAATAAACCCAAAGAACATTTTTGAACGATTTTTTCAAAAATCAACCTTGTTACCTTGTTGACTGCAAAGGGCCATATCAGGGCCATCACCACGTTGAAGTCAACTCTCATCATTCAAAAACAAACACACAAACAAGACACCACCACAACTTGTTAAAACACATTTTCTAAAAACATACCGCAAATTTAATTAAAATCTTAGTTCAAATGAAAAATGTCGATCTCTTTCAGAAATACCAAAATCACATCAGATGGACATTTCTGAGCAAGATCTTCATGGAGTCTGCTGTAAAGTGTTCTAAAGCTCATGGATAACCTGTCTGACACTAGCCATATTGTGTACACAGATTCTTTTTACACATCACCAAATGTCGTCAGACAGCTGAAGACCCTTGACATTGGTCATTGTGGAACTGTGAGGCCAGGCCGCAAGAACATGCCACCACACTTCAACAGCCGTGACATGCCACTTCAGAAGGGGGATGACCCAGTGTTTATGAAGTCATCTACCACTGACATCGTGGCCTGTGCATGGCATGACGTGAAATTCATCCTCTTCATTTCCTCTGTCCACTCAGACAACACCATTGACAAGAGGACGAAGTCTGGGAAACATGCTGGTAGGTTCTGGGTTCGATCGGCTTGAGAGGCTGGTCATTGCTGAGGACTATAATCAGAACATGGGTGGTGTGGACCTGACGGACCAGCTTTTGGGGACTTATGCCTACCCGCATAAAGTCTCCAAATGGTACCATGCAGTCTACCACCTCCTTCGAGAGGTTGCATTGACAAACGGCTCCATCATTTACAAAAAGACAACTAGAGAATGTAAATATCATCGTTTAAGACCACCCATCTTATCTTGCACGAAAACCCCCCTTTTCACATACAAATCACGTCCTTATCATGCTAATTTTGGTCAAAATTAACACCTGTTTTACAACCAAACTTAACATGCAAAACCTCCAAAAATTGACGTAATCAGTACTTTAAAATGGGGGCTTACGTGCAAGATAAGATTTGGTGATCGTGAACAAAGATATTTATATTCTCTCCAGGGGCATAAAATCAACTTAACATTTTAACATTTATATGGCTTGGCAGTCCTACCCCAGACTGGCCCCAATCAATATTGGTCGCCGCAACTGCGTTGCACGCTCTGCTGCACAGGAGGCCTGCAGCTAATACTGCATTATTAATTATCACGTGGTGGGGTGAGCTGTCACGTGCGCACGTTCAACCAATTGACAGGAGGTATGACATCATTTCTGCCGGGGACGCCAAGCTTGCGGCCTAACCCTCATTCTTCAGTGGGCTGCCTACGAGTCAAGTTGTGTGTTATCGCTGCACTGAACAAAAAATGGCAGAGTCAAGCCTGGAAGCTGGTTCGTCTTCACAAGAGACTGCAATGAATGTTAGTTTCAAGAAAGCCAAACTGAACATTTGCTGTATTCAGATGAGCAAAAAGAAATAATATTGAAATACAAAAAGTATTATCGGGAAATGATTTTGTATCTTGAAAAATTAGAACGTGGCGAGCCTTGCTCAAAACCAACCCGACCAAAAGAGAGTCTAAATCTTTTGGAAACGAAGCAAGGAAAACGGGAAATGACAGTAAGTGAATAAGATGTTTTTTTACGTAATTGTTTTGTAGAGCAACTTGATGATGAGCCGATTGAAGAAGGTTCTTTTATGAGGCTGAAAAACATAACCGAAATTACGCCTGTTTTACTGAAAGCTGGTTTTGAGATCAAAGCGGGGAATCGTAAAACTCTTCGACAATCTTTGCTTTTAGGCCATTGGCTTGAAAGAACAAAAACTGTTTTTAAAAAATCTAACCCAAAAGCGCTCGGGGAGAATTATTTGAAAACTGAAATTCTGATTGAACCCGCGCTGTGTAGAAAACTGATGGAATTATCATTTTGTTTTTTCTACTATCCAAAGTTTCACAAGCTTGGAATTTCAATTCACAGCTTGTATGAGAAAAGAAAGCTCATTTTAAAATATATGCAATGTGATGCTGGCTTTCGCGAGTTCTGGCAGAGTGGTTAAAACGAGGCCTTCTGGCTAGTTGCTGTGAAAAAATCAATACTGGCTGAGGAAGCAGACTCCAGCCTAAAGGCTAAAAATACACCAGAACTATGTCGCCCGTAGGTAGATTTTGCCTCGACATAGAAAGGCCCTCAACAGGGCTAAAAATACACCAGAACTATGTCGCCCGTCGTAGATTTTGCCTCGACATAGAAAGGCCCTCAACAGGGCTAAAAATAATACTAAGGGAGGTAACTCCCGCACACCCTCCACCCCCACACACCACCCTCCACCCCCACACACCACCCCTACCCTCCACCCACACACGCACACCCCACCCCCCGCCCACACACACACACACATATAACTTCTTCTGATTCTTGCGCAAAACAAGAGAAAACTGGTTACTTAATTTTTTTAATTTATGATTTAATCTGGTTTTAAAAATGAAGGCCGAACTAGCTACAGAGCTTATTAATATACTTTACGAGTTGGATTGGGAGGCTGATAAAGAAGAGTTAAAGAGCAGGTTTGAAGAATTAATTACTTATCTTTTTGAGCGCATAAATATGCGAGAAAGCGTGAAGCAGGCTATCAGTAAAATCAGGCATGAAAGTGACCAGCAGGAAAAAAGGCTGAAAAATCGGCGGGGTCTGGGGCCACCGTAGGCCCCCAGTGGGGCCCAGGGGCAACGCCCCGGCGGGGCCAGGGGCAGAGCCCCCTGAAACTGAAGCTTTTTATGAAATAAAAGGCCTAGAACTGCAAATAAACCCCTATTTCAGCGCTGTTAAGAAGGGCAAATAAGCCACATTTTCATGTTTTCAGTAATGAAAATAATACTTCAAAAGATCATATAATAATATACTTTTATATGTGCATACTGACTCATTCACTCGCATTATTTTGTGTTATTTTATTTTTACTTTTTAACATGCGCGCTGGTGACCTACTCGTTTTTGAGTGAACCAGTATTTTAGGAAGAAGAAGAAGAATATAGTCGTTCGGATGGGACTATAAACCGAGGTCTAGTCTGTGTCACATGCACTAAGATCATACACGGACTCTAAAGATCCCGATGCTCATGTCCTAAGACGGGTGAGCACCGGCTACACGAAAATACACAATGCATGCAACCTGTGTGCCAGAATAGTCTACGTGAAGACTGTGGGCACGGGGCAGGTTAAACATCCCCATCTGGAAGAAGAAGAAAACAATGAGGCAGCCTTCATCACAACATTGATTCAGTCGGTCAATCTTTCCACATGGAACACAAAATGCAGCGCCTTTTTCGTCTAATTTGCGAAACACATCGCCAACTCGAACATCGTCCACTTCCTGGTCTAGCCAGTCCCACCTCCAATCGTTTCTCATCCCTTTTTTTTTTGGCGTGAAATCGCGATGCGCTTGACAACTTCGGCAATTTAACGATGTCCGACGTTCGACAGGCGCGAAAAGACCGGATGTTGATTGATGGCGGAAGTGACCGGTTGACTCTTTTGAGAATAACAAATTGTCCAAATGGGAATAGCATCGAACGAAAGTTTATTTCAGGATTTTTCTTTTCTTTTTTTTCTTTTTTTTGGGGGGGCGGCACATTTTTGGGGGGGGGCGGCGCAGATGAAAAAAATGGGCGGAAAATCCGCCTTAGGCGACGAATTTCATGCCTGTAAAAATACTAGATTCTTGGCCCCAACCAGTTATAAAGTTGTTTGCCATTTTAGTTGATAATATGGCTCCTGAAGATGTTAATCTGACTGTTTCTACTGACTCTGAAGGAGTAGCTATTCGCTTTAATGAAGATCAGTTTTACGATTAAAAAAGACTTTGAATAACAGCTGAATTTACAATTATTTTTTTTATTTATTTTAGATTTAAAAATGGCTGCTGAACTTAGTGAATCTGATTTAAAGAATTGTAATGAACTATTTGACGAAACAATGAAAGTATTAAACATTGATTTTAGTGAATTTGGTTTGAGAATGATGTAAACAATATAATAAAAGATCATAGTGAACTATTTAACGAAGCAATCAAAGTGATGAACATTGACTGTAGTGATTTAGAAAAAGCTAAAATATTGGCGGGTGTTATTGTAAGGTTAACGTGTCTTGAAGTGTTGCAACGCTTGGGTGAAGAATAAAAGCGCGTTTTACTTACTTTTATTTACATTTATTTTTTTTTAATTTACATAAATATTGTGGCTTTAAAAATGACGACCACAAGTAAATTTGAGGATAGAAAACTAATACGATGGAAGAAATATTTGGTAGTGACAAACAATTAAGCAATACGTTTAGTGAAGTAGACATGGATATTATTAACCCTACAAACGTTCAGGAAAGCGTGACACATGCTATCAGTAAAATCCCAGAGTTTCTTCAGATGGAGCCGCCAGTAAAAGTGCTGTTGGCCGTTCTGATTGATTATATAACGCCTGATGATAGTAACATGCAAGTCTGGGTTTCAACTAAACAGAAAGAAGTTATTAGCTATCGCGACCTTAATTCTGACTGGGCTGACTACATGCTTACACAGTTTAACCATGCAAGTGAGGAGGCAAAGTTAAGGGGTTCTGGCTGGTCTGAAGGGACAGTCCTTGAAATCAAATTGAAACAAAGTTCTATCCTATAGTTGGCAATTCTTACCTTCCTCTTCCAAAAGAGTTAGAGTTAAACGAGCAGTCTTAAACATACATAATTCTGACAGCATGTGTTTTATGTGGTGTGTTTTAGCACATTTATATCCTGTTAAAAATCATGCAAACAGAGTATCTAATTATGAACAATATAAGCAAGAGCTGAACTTTGAAAACATAACCTTCCAGTGAGTATAGAAAGTATATCTCAGTTTGAAGAGCAAATCAAACCAATCACTGTAAACGTATACACATGGTCTGTAGTAGAAAAATCTAGTGCCTCTAAGGATTTCTCCAAAGCTCCTACTTTAGGCAATCACTTAAAAAACATGTAGACTTGATACTGTTTGCAGATAGGACAAAGAGCCTTTAAAGTATTAATCAAAACAATAAGCAGGCTTATGGTTTTAACATCAAAGGATCATGCTAAGCAAGGGCTTTGTAGAAATTTTTGGGTCAGAATCCCAACTATAGAAGCACTGCCAATCATAAGAAACATTGTAAAAGTTTTGTAGACTGTGAAACTGAACTCCTCACACCTAAACCGGGGTCTAAGTTAGTTTTAAGAATGTAGGCAAAATGCAGAGGGAGTCCATACGGGCTTATGCTGACTTGAATCAATCTTGCCAAGTACTAGGGCCCCACAAAAACAAGAACAAAAAACACCTTTTTTAAACCCACCATCAGATCTGTTTTTATGCCTTTGTTGTTTGTTAGGTCAGATGGGGCACACACACCCCAGAAATTTATAGAGATCCCAACGCAGCTAGTAGATTTTTAGAGCAGATGAAACAACTTCGCAATCAGTTATCCAATGAACTGAACCTTTCAGCCCATTGTTATGACTTCTGAAGACCAAGAACGTTATGACTCATCTACACACTGCTGGATTTGGGGCTTAGAGCTAACACCTAACAGTAAAGACGTGACAGTAAGAGACCACGATCACATTACTGGCAAATTCAGAGGGGCTGCGCACAAAAGTTGTAATTTTAAACTTAGGGTTGACCCCCAAAAATGGAAACTGCCTATTTCTTTCATAACTTACGAGGCTACGATTCTCATTTTATCATGCAAGCAGTGACTTTCTGAATATAAGGGGGTTACCTGCATTGCACAGTCTTCAGAAAAGTACATGACTTTTACTCTTGACTGTTTATCCTTTTATGACTCGGCCCAACATACTGATGGCTAGTTTAGATAAGTTAGCAGGCTCTCTGCAAGACTTTCCAATCACTAAACAATACTTTGACCCATCTTTAGTGCGCAAAGGAGTTTATCCTTATGAATACATGAACTCGTGGGACAGGTTTGATGAAGACTCACTTCCTCCTAAAGGCGCTTTCTTTTTCTAGTCTTAGAGGCAAAGACATAACTGACTCTGAATTTGAATACGCTCAAAAGGCCTGGACAGAATTACACTGTCAAACAATGGGCGACTATCACGATCAATACTTTATGGCTGACGTTGTGTTTATTAGCAGACGTCTTTCGAACTACAGACTACATGCATGAAACATACACTTAGACTCATCACATTACATCTCTGCCCCACGCCTTTCTTGGGGCGCCTTCTTTAAAATCTACAAACATCCAGATTGACTTAATATCTGATCTGGATACACTCCAGATGATTGAAGATGGGCTGAGGGGAGGTATTAGCATGGCCTCACACCCTTACTGCAAAGCCAACAACAATATTTTGACGATTTGATCCCCCCAAACCATCCAACTATCTAATGTACTTAGACGCCAACAATCGTATGGTGGGCCATGAGTCAACCACTTCCACTGAGAAACTTTACAATGATAAAAGGGCCTCATAATGTTAATACTGTGTTAGGTATGTTGTCAGAGCTTCCGCCTGATAATCAAATAGGGCTAATCTTAGAAGTAGACTTAGAATATCCTAAAGAATTACACGATCTCCACAACGATTACCCCCTAGCCACAGAAAGATTAAAGATGAGTCCCATCGAACCTCCTAAACTTGTGCCTAATTTGGGTCACAAGACTAATATGTCTGTCATTACAGACTCCTACAGTTTTACCTAAGACATGGGCTAAAGCTAAGAGCTGTTCACAGAATAATTACCTGTGATCAAGAGCCCTTTATGAGACCATACATCAAGAAGAATACTGATCTTAGAACCCAAGCCACTGACGCTTCAGAAAAAGACTTCTTTAAACTGATGAACAACAGCTGTTTTGCAAAACTATGAAAATCCACACAAACGTAAAGATGTGAAATTAGTTACAAAAGAAAACCAAGCAATTAAGTTGGTCTCTAAACCTAACACGGCAAGATTTCCGGAAGGCCGCTGGTCAGCTGATCCATGGGCTGGACTAATGCCTCTATGTTTGCCCAGTCAGCATGTGTACAGTAGACACAGTAGAAATAGTGTCATTTGTAGTTGTAGCTTTTTGTGTGTGTGTCATTCTGTCTGAAAACTGAACCCTGAACACACTCACAAACTTGATACTTGCCTGCCTATTGTGCACTGCCATCACCAGTTTTCTGCTTTGGAGTATGTGGTTTTGAGGCTGTATTTTTCATTTTTCTGATGGACATGACATACCGTAAAGTTCGGTCTGTTGAGCGCACCTGTATATAAGCCGCACCCACTAAATTTGTTAAAAATCTGAACTTTTTTCACAAATAAGCCGCACTGGTTTATAAGCCGCAGATATATACAATACAGTCCGATGTGCCGCAGGCGGCAGCTGGCCGAGCGTTGAGTTAACATAGTGTCGAAAATCAACATATACAATGTGTTCATTGCATTCATTGGCGTATACATAGGTCAGAATACAAGAGCATGTTTCCAGCTTTACTTCAGTTTTTTTTTTTTTTTTTTTTTTTAGTACAATGTGTTTTAAATCAATTAGAATCGAAGATTTTATGAGGCTTCTTACAAGTGTTGTCTTTCCAACATCATTGCTTAAAAAAAAACCTGAAAAAAAACCCAACACATTAACGATGCGCTAGAAAGGCAGTTCTCTCCTGTATTCATTGGTGTATCAAGCTAAGCAATTGGTTGAGTACTCGAAAGCGCAAGCCAATCAAAGCGAAGGTATCAAATGCAAACCTTCACTCCCTGTCCACGATTTCAACAATGGTGGAACAAAGCCAAGGTCTGACAATGACCGAGTCGAATGCACTAATCGTTTTTGAATTGCAAGGCCCCTTGGTAAGATAATGCATATAACATCAAACCAGAACATTAATGAAACGATTCGATTTTTTTCTTTCGCTTAATACCGTGCCAATGCTTAGTTATTTTGTTCGTAATTCTAGCGTCAGTCAAGATTAAACAGGTCGGAAACGGCCCACACATTGCGCCTTCGAAGCAATCGTATTTGTGTAGAAGACAAACTGATGAAAAAAGATATCAGCAATGGGCTTTACTTATGTCGATTCATTTATTTCTGAATGGGTTACTGATTCCTTTACACGATTACAGAGAAAATCGTAGTTAAAAGATAAGATAAGATAATGTTGCTTATAGCCCAGCCGACCGCAAAGGGCCATATCAGGGCTGTCACCACGTTAAAATCAACTCACCAGTCATATAAAAAAAAAAAAAAAAAAAAAAAAACCTTTCATACATCTCGTTAAATGACATCGTCTAGAAACGCACCAGAAACTTTGTTAAAAATCTTTCTGCCGTAAAATCTTAAATCAGATGAAAAATGTTAATCTCTCTCAAAAACTCAAGGATCACATCAGGCGGGACATCCCTGAACAGGATCTTCATGGACTCCGCTGTAAAATGTTTGTGTCTCACATCGTGCAAGTCCCAACACTCTAAAAGAACATGTTTCATTGTGAGTGGCGCATGACATGGAATGCACCACGGAGCTTCTTCACTCTTAAAAGGTAAGCATGGGTAAAATACGAATGGCCGGTGTGCAGCCGGCACAGAACCGTTTCCTCTTTATGACCTCCCGACGTGGATGGGAGGAACTCCTGAAGGTTTGGACGGATCTGAAAGAGTTTGTTATTCGTCTGTGTGTTCCAATCCTCCTGCCAGAGGTCTCTCACATAATCGTTAATTTTCGGTTTCACATCTGAGCAGGGAATATAAGTGTTGGACAGTTTCTCTCTTGTGGCGTTCTTGGCTAAACGATCAACCATTTCGTTCCCGCCGATGCCAACATGGCCAGGAACCCAAGCAAGAGTAATGTTGTAACCGTCCGCCTTCAACTTGCTAAAAAGTTTTTAAAAAAATAAAAGTTCTGGATGCTGAAGGTTGCGGCCAGCTATGGCCTCCAAAGCTGACAGCGAATCCGACAGAACCAGAAAGTCCCTCTTTGAAGAATGTGGATTATCTTCAAAGCCAGAACCAGAGCAGTAAGTTCAGCAGAATAGACAGAAGCATCTGAATGTATATTTCCAACAGTATCTGAGAAGGGCCCCAGGGCAGTAGGCTGCACAGGCCACTCCATCCTCAGACTTGGAACCGTCAGTGAAAACTTTTTGATAGGATGGGAAAATTCGAACAGAGCTCAGCATACAAGCCTTGTACGCCAGAGAGCTGGTAGACTCTTTGCGAAAAGCTGCAAGATCGAAACGAATCTCTGGTGTGAAAAAGGTCCACGAAGGTTGATCCGGAAACTTGGAAAAATCGGAAACTACTCCCAGGTCTAAGACCTGCATTCCGCACGTGAGGCTGCATACGAAGACCAAACGGCGGAATACATTTAGGGTTGTTTTCAAACTTACTTTGGAATGGAGGGTCAAAGACACAGTCATAGGCAGGATTCTGCGGTTCTGAGAACAGTCGGATATAATAATTTAAAGACAGTTTCAGCCTGCGGTTGGACAACGAAGGTTCGCCCGCCTCTGCGTACAGGCTGTACACAGGGGTGGTGCGGAACGCTCAAGACAGAGACGAAGCCCTTGATGGTGGATAGGGTCCAAAAGTTTGAGGTAAGAGGGTCTTGCGGGCCGTAGACAGCACAACCATAGTCCAGTTTGGAACGGACCAGGGCTCTGTAGAGATGCAGCAAAGTTTTCTTATCAGCGCCCCAGTCGGTGTGCGCTACGACCCGCAGAATATTCAAGGCTTTCTGGCAAGAAGTTTTGAGGTTTTTGATGTGGCTGAGAAAGTTGAGTTTTTGTCAAAAATGACTCCCAGAAATTTGGCCTCTGTAACAGCTGGAATGGGAGATTTCCCTACTTGAAGTTCAGGATTGGGAAAAACTGGGGAAATTATGGAAGTGAATACATTGGCTTTGTTGGAAAAAGGAAAAACCCGTTTTCATCCGCCACGTGGATTTTATTACGCAAAGGGGAGCCTGCGCGGGACACTCGGGTACAGGCTTCCAGTTGCGAGACACGAAATATCCACAAACAAGGGCTTTTAAACCCTGCTGAACTGATTTACAAATTGTTGATTTTTTTACTAAAAGGGCGGAGACGTTCTCCCCTGGGGAAAACCCCCCAAACCCCCTTCGTGGAATAAAGAGAGGGGCCAACCCGGCTGAAACTGTCTTTGGCCAAAAATTTGAAAAAAGGGAAGAGCCCTCAAAAACCCCAATGTGGGGATCATGAAGTACCCCCGATTTCCAGGTTGTATCGTACCCTTTCCCCAAGTCGAAGAAAATTGCCCGCATGCGTTGTTTAAAAACGTTCCAAAGGGGAAATTCCAGACGAATCAAATGGTAACGTACTACGATGTTTGCGGAAACCCCAACACTGTTCTTTCCCCAAAAAGGCCATCGGTTTGGGTTTTCACAAAAGCCTAGCTTTCCCCATTTTTTCCATCAATTTAAGACACGTGGTAAAAGCAGGGCGGTGTTAGATGGATTAGAAAATCTTTTCCGGGTTTTGGGGAGGGGAATAAGAGGGTTTTCCCCCAAGGGGGGGAAAAGCAACCTGTAGCCCACCGGGGTTGAAAACCTGTAACGGGGGTTTTTCGCCCTTTCTTGGGAAGATGTTTCAATAGTGATAATAAATGTCACTATACGGGAGAGGAATCGCGCAAGAAGTAAGGCAGATTTCAGCTTTTAATGTGAAAGGAAAAATTTGTAGTCCCCCTGTTGGGGGATGAAAGTTGCAGGTGTTTTTCTTTTTGGGTTGTTTTTGACAAAAGGGGGTTTATTGAGAGGAGGAATTTCTTTTCTGGTTAAAGCAAGCGTTTAGCAAGCTTTCTTCTTGTTATTAAAGAACCCAAAAAACTAAATGGTTCACAGGGGGACAGGTGTTCTTCCCTTTGTTTTTTTGATGCCCACTTTTTTCGGGAAAGTTTTCGTGTCAGCCTGGAGCAGAAACTTCCCAGGACGAGGGGTTTTACTGTTTTTTAAAAGGTGTCTCGTTTGGGGAGGAGTTTTTGTGGGCTGAGCTTTGGGGCCCCAAAGGGGTCGATGGTATACCTGACCTGGCTCTTTTTTTGGGATTTGGGAAATTTGGGTTGGCAATCTAAAATCAAACCAGGGGTTTTTGGCATTTGAAGTTTGTCGAAGCACGGGAATACAGGTTTAGCACTTTTAAATCAAGTATTAGTAAAGGATTCTGCGGGGTCCGGACCGAAGAAAACATGTCCTGGAACTCCTAGAAACAGTGGCTGCAAATAGATCCCATTTGCTTTTTTATAATTTAGTGCTGAAGCGAGACGTGTTCTTTTTAATACGGGTTGTAAAGGACGGGGAAATGGCATTCTGGCGCGTCAGGGGACAGACCACTCATAGCCCAGGACCAGCGGGGGTCACAGAGCAATCTAAACACGAAAGTGCCTGTGGAAGAGTGGAGGAAGTTGCGACCGCGTTCAGACAACACAAAAACCCAAATCTGAAAAGGGAAACCCCATCGCAGACCCCTGGGTGATACCGGGATACCCCAAAGGGTTGTGACGTTAAAACACCCAACAGCAAAAAAGGTCGAGGAAGTTTTTCCTTCGCTGCAAGGCCTGAGACAAACGGGAAGAAGGGGGGAGTAAAGGAACAGATTTTCCAGTTTAGGGGGTGCTCTCGCAGTACGCCTGAAGGGGGTAGACAAACGACAGGACTATCACAGGTTTTTTTGTTGAGAAGGGCAACACCCCCCCCCACAGACCTAACTAGTGGTTTGCGGTTTTTTAAAGAATATTTAAAACAGAAAAAGTAAAGGTCTTTGGCTTTTAATTTGAGTTTCCCGAAGAGCCCCGCGGAAAGGTTTTTGAGATTGACACAGAAGTGCAGTCCTCGAAATTGGAATTTTGACCACGGTTTTTCCAAAGGAATATTGTACTATCCTGGTGCAGAGGGGAAAAAGGGGGAAATCAGGTCATTCCTCTTCAACTTCCGTCTAAGGGCGAATTTTTATTAGTTTCACTGGACTTTTGGGGGTTTTGGACCTGCGGCAGGGCTTGCCCGGGGACAAAGGGGATTTGGGGATGGTGGAGGTTGGATTTGGGGGGAGGGGAGGTTTCTTCCCCATCTCCACCCTCTCCACACTGGGGTTTAACCTTGCCCCCCGGGCCCGGACAGAGGAATTCGATTGCGGGTGTGGTTTTTTTTTAAACTGCCCAGAGCAGATGTTTTTAGGGGTGTGGGCATTGAGGGGTGGCGGATTTTTTTTCCTCCACCCCGGGGGTTACTGTGGGTTGGGAGGTGGTGACCCGCTTCCACCAGAGTGACAGTTCTTCCTTGCAGTTCTTTGAAAAGATAAATTCACAGTTTGGGAGCAGAGACCCCAGTGGAAAATTTTCTTTAGGCCAAAAATATAAGATGGTGGCCTTTGACTGCCCACAACTGCTGCGGGGTTTTAAAAAAGGAGATCTTCTTTTCGTCTTAACTCTTGTTTGCAATTCCGAATCCACAGAGGACATTCTGAAGAGGAGGGATGGTCGCCCCGCAGTTGCACAAAATTTCGGATCTTTTCACGGCCCAACTGGGTTTTTGCAGCAAATACCGCACACCTCCCCGCCCGAACAGCGGGCTCTGACATGGCCAAACCTCTGGGTTGAAACACCTTAACGGGGACGGCACATACAGCTGAAAAGAACATTTTTAACCGCTTTGATGAGGAGGAGCACGGGTTGCAAAAGCAGAAAGAGGTGTTGGTGTCCCTCTCTTGAACCCTTTTTTTACCGTCCCCCTGCGCACCTCCGTCACACCTTGGGGGCCCGTTTCCCTTTGATTTTGCCTCTGAGACCCTGATGATCCTGCACGAATCACCCTTTTGACGAATTTAATGTTTTGGGAGTCACCCCATCTCCCTGTCCCCATCTTTGTTTCTTCAACGTTGTTCAGATGCTTTTTAGATCGACATTGAATTGAAAGAGCCTTCCCCAAACCTTTTTATGGAGGGTCACCCCCCTAGACCTTGAAAGCCCCTTTTGGATGGCAAAAGGGTCAGAGATGAAAGGGGCTTTCCTGCCGTCCCTTCCAGAGCCCCGGAAAACCCCGAAACCTGTCTTCGGGCGTCCTCGTACAGAATCGCTGTTTTGAAGTCCCTGAAAAAGGGGGGTGCCGCCTTCCTTTCTTTTGGGGGGGGAGTTTTTTTTAAAAAACCCTGTGTATTTTATTATATTTAAAACCCTCCCTACCCCCCCCCTTGGAGTCCCAAAAAAGGGGCCCGGGCCCAAGGGAAACACTGTCTTGACCCCTTCAGGCTTTAAGAGATTAAAACAACAAAAACCTCCAACCCTTTTCCCCCCCATCTGCCCTCCGGGAACAGAGAGCTGAGCACTACAGGGGTTATCTTGGCCAGCCGGAGAAATGCCTGTTTTGACCCAGCCCCAAGAAGGGGAGCCGATTAGTACACCCGGGCCAAGGTGTACTCCCTGTCTAGGAGAGGTCCGAGCCAAAGTGATGTGTTGAGAGCGCTGGCCCTCTCAATCACCAGGATCTCATCCCCCTCCGACACAGGTCGCACCGCACGGCCAACGCGGCGGATCTTAAGGAGACCACAGAGAGAAAAGGAGTGTGGAAAAGAAGACTTGAAGGGGAGACGAAGAAAGAAAAAGATCCGTTAAGAAAGGCAGAAGACAGAATAGGAAAAAGGTGGGTTACTATTTGTCTGGGCCCTCACTCCTAACCTTTCTGACATGGGAGACCCTACCAGGGGCATCAATTCCTACCACGTAATGCTTGGCCAGTCAGCAACTTGGCTATACAGGCCTAGCAGTGTTCACAACTAACCATCTAGCCGAGTTTTGATGCCCCCGTCAGCAAAGCCTAAAAGATCACAGGACCACGCAAGCCCTCCAACCACGGCAAGGTTGCAACCCCCGGAGGGTCGTAGTTAAAAGCATCATAAAAATTCATGAACAGTTAACACGATATGGTGAGTTACAGAGAAGCCAAGAACAGACGAGGGTGTGATGCTCCTGAAATTGGAAAAATCTGCAAATAAGCCGCATCGTTGTTTAAGCCGCAGGGTTTAAAGCTGGGGAAAAAGTCACAGCTTATAGTCTGAACTTTACGGTACTTTCCACTCTTCATTTGGTGAGTGGAGAATTTTTCCTCCCTTGTTAACCCGCAGAGTGCGATGGGCCACGATCGTGGCTTTCCCGACGGAGTGCGATGGGCCACGATCGTGGCTCAGACGAAAACCGTTATACCACCACCACTAAACATCCGGGTGATTCATTTCACGTGACTTGACAGCATCCATTGTGCACCGGTTAGCCCTGTCAGTCAGTCACTTGCAAGATTTTCAAGCGTTTTGACTGAAATAATGAGTGATTCCGAGACCGAGTACGAGCCGGATTTGAGTGGAAGTGGCACGAGTGAAGAATCAGTTGCCGAAAGCAGTATTGATGAAAGCGAAGCAGGTGAGTTGATAAACTTTGATTATTTTGTTAGGGCCTAGTCGAGTGATGATCGGACTCGCGCTGCGTGCGGTCATTGGGTATTTTACACTTTTTGGTACGCCACATGAAGGAAGGGGTGGTGGTGGGGGCAGGGTACATGGCTACTTACAGGAGTGATAGACTTTGGCCTGATCAGACTAGAAGATCGTTTCTGGGTGATTATAGGTAGTTTGAAAGCACTTTAGGGATGAATAAAAGTGGTGATTTGAATAGAACAATTTATAACTTTTGTTTGTTTCTGTGTTTTTAGTTTGGAAACAATGTGGGCGTGTCAGGAGCGGGCGTGTCTCCAATGAAAGTTATATCCCTTCCCTTTCTATGCTAGTGACTCGAGTTTTATTTATATTTATGATTTTATGCATGCCTTTAGTTTTCATAGAATGAATAAGTAATGCTGTAGATTTTTTTTTCTTCTGGAAAATCAGACTAATTAGTGGAAACTGAGTCAAGCTCTCTGTAACAACTCTTGCACCATTATGAAACAATTATGATTATGAAACAATAATATGAACAGAAGACATAAAAGATGTTTTCTTATGTGATCCAGAATCTGGGAGCACTACTGCTGAAGAGAGTGATGGTGAGAGTGAAGGAGGTGAAGATGGAGCAGCAGCCCCTGCAGCACGTCCGTGGCTTCCTGTCATTGGTGATGATGCTGGTCCTGCCCCTCTGCAGTTTACTGCTGCCCCTGGCCCCAAACATGCTCCTGCTCCTGATGCCAGGCCCATTGAGTATTTCAATCTTTTTTTTACACCAGATCTCATTGGTCACATTGTGAGAGAGACAAATAGATATGCACAACAGTGGATAGGTGCCAACCAGCAACACCTACAAGCCAGTCCTTGCTCCAGGGTCCATGTTTGGATCAGACATGGCGAGACCAATGAGGAGGAAATGAGAGCATTTGTTGGCATCACACTGAATATGGGGTTGATAAAAAAAAGCCAGCATTCCTGCCTACTGGGATTCCACAGATAAAAGTCAGGAAACACCATGGTTCATCCACCATTTCAACCGGGACAGGTTTCAGCTGCTCCTGAAGTTCCTTCATTTTGCCAACAATGAAGACATGCCCAATGCCCAGGATCCTGGATACAAGACCTTCAAGGTTCAATATCTAATTGATCATTTCAATCATAGGTTCTTGTTCCATTACCACCCGGATGAAAACATCTGCATCGACGAAAGCATGATTGGCTACAGAAGCAGAACTCCACATCTCCGCCAGTTCCTTCCAAACAAGCGACATGCTCGCTTTGGAATCAAACTGTGGTGCCTTTCTGACAGTGCCAATGGCTACTTGTGCAGATTTGAAGTCTGCAAAGGCGCTCACAACCCTGCTGACAATGCTAATGTTCATGGTGCCACTTACGCATTGGTCATGCGCCTAATGCAGGATTCTGCCATGTTGAATCGTGGGCATCACCTCTGTTTGGATAACTATTTTTCCTCGCCAGTCCTCTTCCAGGATCTATATGACCAGCAGACCTGTGCGACTGGGACTGTGAGAACTCACAGGAGAGGGCTGCCCAGAGATGCCATCACACGGCGGTTGAGGAACAGAGAGGTTTGTGAGCGGCGCAAAGGTCCTCTTCTGTGTGTGGCTTACCAGGACAGGAAAAGGAAACCCGTTCTCCTGACAACAAAAGTCAGTGCTGGATTCACAGAGGTGCGGAACAGGAGGGGAAATGTGAATCAGAAACCTAGGATTGTTGCCTTGTATAACAAGACTATGGGAGGGGTAGACCTCGGGGATGCTGAACTCTACAAGTACCTTGCAGAGAGAAAGACTATAAAGTGGACCATCAAGGTAGCCTTCTCTCTTTTGGCAGAGCAGTTCTAAATAGCTACTTGCTGTACAAGGCCAACACCAGTGATGACCCCAAGCTCACCAGACACAAATACATGGTCTCTTTGGTGGAGAGTTTGGCAGGAAACTTTCACCCACCTCCAAAAGTAGCCGCGCGGAGACGCAGAGCTGCTGAGATACAGGCTGCTAGGGCTGACTTCCAAGCTGCACAAGCCCCAGCACCTCAAGCAGGTCCTCCTCATCCACTGGAGGGCCATGACCTGGTCAAGCTGGCTCCAGGAAGAAAGAGAAACTGTGCTGCTGGCCATCCTACCCGCGTGCGCTCTGGGTGGGAATGTTCTGGATGTGACGTGGGACTCTGCCCCGAGTGCTTTTCAGCCTTCCACAGAAGACCAAGGCCCTAACTTTGTGGTGTATATTTCATGGACATGTTCTTCTTGTTTCCTTTCAAGTTTCAAGTGTTTTGACATTCAAGCAGGAAAACTGTGGTGTTTCAAATAATGTGACTGATGTTTTGGATTACCTTTTCGCCAATGTTCTGGATTACACTTTGAAAAATATCTTCAGCTGCACCAAGGTACTGTCTTGTAATTACATTTTTCAAATTTCTCATTATCTCTAGTTTACAAAAACATATAGTTTTACCTATCTAGTTTCAAGACAAGCCTTGCACAAACCCTGTTTCCTAATATAGTGAAATTTGACTGTCCGGATGTTGAAGTATAGGTACATCATTTGTGACACATTTCATTATACATAGTTCAGGTCAAGAGAATTATCATCTTTCCCATGTTTTCAGCACATATTTTTCTTTATTTTATCTCCAGTCTGAAGTGTTTAGTAGTACAAAAGAAAAACTGTAACTCTTCTGACATTTGACTTATTTTCAAATAACTTTTTCAGAAATTTTTTTTGCTTATACTTTGAGGTCAGTCTCCAAGTAGGTAGCACCTACAGTGTTTTGAGTTATTTCACTAGATTCTACAACATTTCTAGTTTCTAAAAATGTATAGTTTGCATATCTAGTGTAAATAATATATATGCAGAAGCCCAATTCCCTAGTGTGGTGTGTGACGAGTTTCTCGTCCTGGATTTTAACTACATTTCTTTAAAGGTTAAATTGATATACAGAGCACTGTGCGGGTTAAGAGTTTGTTGGCATGCTAACTTCTTTTTTATGTTGAAATGAAAGCTAACATTCACCATTTTTATTTTGCGTTTTTTTTTTAATACTTGAATTACTAAAAATCTGAAATTATTCTTGACTAACCATTACTAATACGTTATAAACAGCCTAACCATCCTTCTCTGCCTTCACCTGTCACTATCAATGACTGTACTGTCTCTGTCTCCACCTCTGTCCGCAGTCTAGGGTCATTCTTGACCAATCCCTCACCTTTAAGAAACAGGTTTCAAATATTTGCAAGATTGCCTATTTAGAACTAAGAAGAATCTGCTCCGTACGTCACCTTCTCTCTACAGATGCTACAAAATCTCTCATTTGTGCATTTGTCTTATCTAGAATAGATTACTGCAACTCACTTTTGGCCGGCCTTCAAAAATACCTGATATGCACCTGAGTCGTCTGCAGAGCAGGAAAATATGATCACACTTCGCCTCTACTTCACTCTTTCACTGGCTATCTGTCTCAAACCGTATCTCGTACAAAATCTCAACTCTCACTTTCTCTGCTCTCTTTGAAAATGGACCTTCTTATCTCACTGATCTCAAAATCTACACCCCTCTCGACAACTACGCTCCTGTGCTGACGACCGCCTTCTACGAATGACTCGCTTCAGGACTACTACTGGTGAAAGATCCTTCTCTTTTCAAACTCCAGCGACGGGGAACAGGCTGCCAGACTCTCTCAGACATTCCGATTCTATCCCTTCTTTCAAGTCTAAGCTTAAAACCCATTTATTTTCTCATAATTAATCAATGCTGGGGGGGAGGGAGGGGGGAGGGAGGGACAACCTAACTCATAGCTGTCTGGGCCTTTTCAAATGTAGTGTATGTGTATGTTCTCCATTACATGTATTTGTTGTATGACTAAACGTTATAGGATTAAGTGTTTGCAGTGATACTTGAAAAATACGTGAATGTCACACTTGTAGGATTAGGATTTGTTTGTTATTGTAGTAATAGTATTTGTAGCTAGGTGTAGGGTGTACTATTGTATATGAGAAGGGTGAATGTGTATGACTTTGTAAAGCACTTAGAGAAATTCGTTTGATTAAGCGCTATTACCTGTCCGTAATCTTGGGATCACACTGGACCAAACTCTATCCTTTCAAAGTCAAATTTCCTCTGTCTGTCGTGCTTGCTATCTGGAACTTCGCCGTATTTCTTCTGTTCGTCATCTTCTCTCGGATGATGCCACCAAAACTCTCATTTCTGCTTTTGTTCTTTCTCGCTTGGATTACTGTAATTCTCTTCTTGCTGGTTGCCCACAGAATCTTCTTGGCAAATTGCAGAAAATTCAAAACAGTGCTGCCCGACTAGTATTGAAACGCTCCAAATTTTCTCACTCGGCTCCCTTGCTTGATTTTCTCCACTGGCTCCCAGTAGGCAAAAGAATTGAATACAAGCTTTCTTTGCTTTGCTACAAATCTCTCAGTGGTCTAGCCCCATCCTATATTGCTGATCTTCTGAATACCTACAAACCTCTTAGACAGCTACGTTCTTCCTCTGACACTTCTCTTCTCCAAATTCCTCGCTTCCGCACTAGGACCCTCGGTGAACGTTCGTTCTCTTTCCAGGCCCCCTGTTGTTGGAATAACCTCCCTTTGTCTCTCCGCTCTGCGACTTCCCTCTCTTCCTTCAAGTCTTCTCTTAAGACTACCCTCTTCCAGTCATGACCTTCCCCTCTTTCTGTCGAATGCAGATGTACCTACACCTGGCGTATGTGTGTGTGTGTGTGTGTGTGTGTGCTCAGCTTAAGCATGTAGAAATATTGTGTGTGTGTTGAAATGTGTCTT
>JAFLJL010002241.1:10000-13485 GCA_018398815.1 Conus ventricosus | reverse complement strand
ACAATGCTAATATCATGACTTCCCCACAATGCTAATATCATGACTTCCCCACAATGCTAATATCATGACTTCCCCACAATGCTAATATCATGACTTCCCCACAATGCTAATATCATGACTTCCCCACAATGCTAATATCATGACTTCCCCACAATGCTAATATCATGACTTCCCCACAATGCTAATATCATGACTTCCCCACAATGCTAATATCATGACTTCCCCACAATGCTAATATCATGACTTCCCCACAATGCTAATATCATGACTTCCCCACAATGCTAATATCATGACTTCCCCACAATGCTAATATCATGACTTCCCCACAATGCTAATATCATGACTTCCCCACAATGCTAATATCATGACTTCCCCACAATGCTAATATCATGACTTCCCCACAATGCTAATATCATGACTTCCCCACAATGCTAATATCATGACTTCCCCACAATGCTAATATCATGACTTCCCACAATGCTAATATCATGACTTCCCCACAATGCTAATATCATGACTTCCCACAATGCTAATATCATGACTTCCCCACAATGCTAATATCATGACTTCCCCACAATGCTAATATCATGACTTCCCCACAATGCTAATATCATGACTTCCCCACAATGCTAATATCATGACTTCCCCACAATGCTAATATCATGACTTCCCCACAACTTTTGATGCACATGTCTTCCTTCCCTCCAACCACCCCAATCTGTCTACACACACCTGCTATGCCTTTGACAGGGTCACCACACTGCTCAGCAAAAATGTCAGTTACCCAAATGACTGAGTGTGCTGGGTGCCACTGACTGAGGTGGGAGAACAGGCATTCCTTACACACATTCTACTGACACTAACCACTTTTTGTTCCATACTCAAATACAAAGAGGAAAATGAAGAAAACTGACAAGCTCCTACCTTTGCAGCATTCTTCCACAAGGTGAAGATGACGATGCCAGCAATCACAATAACAATCAGCCCTGTGTAGAGGAGGATGCTCTCCTTGGGACCATGCATGCTCTTCTTCTTCTTCATCACGTCTGCTATTTCTATGACTCCTTCATGAATGTCGGACCATTCTGCAGTGAAACACAATCACAATAACAACTGTCCAACTTCAGTCTCCTTCTGTTCAGCATTTTCCTTTTACTGTCACTCCATTCAGTCTCCTGTTCAGCATTTTCCTTTTACTGTCACTCCATTCAGTCTTCTGTTCAGCATTTTCCTTTTACTGTCACTACATTCAGTCTCCTGTTCAGCATTTTCCTTTTACTGTCACTGCATTCAGTCTCCTTCTGTTCAGCTCTTTCCTTTTACTGTCACTACATTCAGTCTCCTGTTCAGCATTTTCCTTTTACTGTCACTACATTCAGTCTCCTGTTCAGCATTTTCCTTTTACTGTCACTCCATTCAGTCTTCTGTTCAGCACTTTCCTTTTACTGTCACTCCATTCAGTCTCCTTCTGTTCAGCATTTTCCTTTTACTGTCACTCCATTCAGTCTCCTTCTGTTCAGCACTTTCCTTTTCCTTTAACTCCATTCAGTCTCCTTCTGTTCAGCATTTTCCTTTTACTGTCACTCCATTCAGTCTCCTTCTGTTCAGCATTTTCCTTTTACTGTCACTCCATTCAGTCTCCTGTTCAGCACTTTCCTTTTACTGTCACTCCATTCAGTCTCCTTCTGTTCAGCACTTTCCTTTTACTGTCACTCCATTCAGGCTTCTGTTCAGCCCTTTCCTTTTACTGTCACTCCATTCAGTCTCCTGTTCAGCACTTTCCTTTACTGTCACTCCATTCAGTCTCCTTCTGTTCAGCACTTTCCTTTTACTGTCACTCCATTCAGTCTCCTTCTGTTCAGCATTTTCCTTTTACTGTCACTCCATTCAGTCTCCTGTTCAGCATTTTCCTTTTACTGTCACTCCATTCAGTCTTCTTCTGTTCAGCTCTTTCCTTTTACTGTCACTCCATTCAGTCTCCTTCTGTTCAGCATTTTCCTTTTACTGTCACTCCATTCAGTCTCCTGTTCAGTATTTTCCTTTTACTGTCACTCCATTCAGTCTTCTTCAGTTCAGCATTTTCCTTTTACTGTCACTCCATTCAGTCTCCTGTTCAGCTCTTTCCTTTTACTGTCACTTCATTCAGTCTCCTTCAGTTCAGCATTTTCCTTTTACTGTCACTCCATTCAGTCTCCTGTTCAGCTCTTTCCTTTTACTGTCACTCCATTCAGTCTCCTGTTCTGCACTTTCCTTTTACTGTCACTCCATTCAGTCTCATTCTGTTCAGCATTTTCCTTTTACTGTCACTCCATTCAGTCTCCTGTTCAGCATTTTCCTTTTACTGTCACTCCATTCAGTCTCCTTCTGTACAGCTCTTTCCTTTTACTGTCACTTCATTCAGTCTCCTTCAGTTCAGCATTTTCCTTTTACTGTCACTCCATTCAGGCTTCTGTTCAGCTCTTTCCTTTTACTGTCACTTCATTCCGTCTCCTTCTGTTCAGCATTTTCCTTTTACTGTCACTCCATTCAGTCTCCTTCTGTTCAGCATTTTCCTTTTACTGTCACTCCATTCAGTCTCCTTCAGTTCAGCATTTTCCTTTTACTGTCACTCCATTCAGGCTTCTGTTCAGCTCTTTCCTTTTACTGTCACTCTATTCAGTTCCTGTTCAGCATTTTCCTTTTACTGTCACTCCATTCAGTCTCCTTCTGTTCAGCATTTTCCTTTTACTGTCACTCCATTCAGTCTCCTTCTGTTCAGCATTTTCCTTTTACTGTCACTCCATTCAGTCTCCTTCTGTTCAGCACTTTCCTTTTACTGTCACTCCATTCAGTCTCCTGTTCAGCATTTTCCTTTTACTGTCACTCCATTCAGTCTCCTTCTGTTCAGCATTTTCCTTTTACTGTCACTCCATTCAGTCTTCTGTTCAGCACTTTCCTTTCACTGTCACTCCATTCAGTCTCCTTCTGTTCAGCACTTTCCTTTCACTGTCACTCCATTCAGTCTCCTTCTGTTCAGCATTTTCCTTTTACTGTCACTCCATTCAGTCTCCTGTTCAGCATTTTCCTTTTACTATCACTCCATTCAGTCTCCTGTTCAGCACTTTCCTTTTACTGTCACTCCATTCAGTCTCCTTCTGTTCAGCACTTTCCTTTTACCTTTACTCAAGTCAGTCTCCCTCCTAGTCAATTAGGGACTAATGCGCATGCGCACAATGTTTCAGAACCAACTTTCTGTCTGCTGTCAAGTTTGTTCTTCCGTGAACAAAGGTGCTCTCATTTGCTTTCAAGGTGAGATTGTTTTTTCAGCAACATATGACCCATAATCGCAACACACAGAATGACCATTGATCTTCACATTTTTCCATATCAAGCAGGATGATTTGGGGATAGCAGGCATGACTACAGATAAAATACAATAATAAAATTGTCATATTCTCTTGACATTGCATCCTCAGTATTTCATGCACTGCTCGGTTTGGAATCTA
>JAFLJL010002241.1:0-7500 GCA_018398815.1 Conus ventricosus | reverse complement strand
CAGACACATGCAAGCAATGACCCTCTTATTAGTCGTAAGTCCATAGATCACACCTTCCCCCCTCCCCACCCTATGGCAATGTCCCAATGGTTTTTTCTCCAAGCTATGGTTGGAGTTGTTGAAGACACTGTCTCTCCCCAAACATCATTCAAGCTGCAGGAGGAAATGTCCTGCCTGCAGAACCCACTGCTTCAACGGAACACTCCAGCCTGTTCCTTGCCACACCTACACTGCTTCAACGGAACACTCCAGCCTGTTCCTTGCCACACCTACACTTTCTTCTGCTCAAGGCAATATCCTTGACAGAACCCCCTGCTTGAGCTTATCTTGAGAAGTATCCTTGACAGAACCCCCTGCTTGAGCTTATCTTGAGAAGTATCCTTGACAGAACCCCTGCTTGAGCTTATCTTGAGAAGTATCCTTGACAGAACCCCTGCTTCAGCTCATCTTGAGAAGTAAACCTTGACAGAACCCCCTGCTTGAGCTCATCTTGAGAAGTATCCTTGACAGAACCCCCTGCTTGAGCTCATCTTGAGAAGTATCCTTGACAGAACCCCCTGCTTGAGCTCATCTTGAGAAATATCCATTGTTCATTGGTCCTGAAAGCTTTCACTGTTTACAGCCAGTTAACATATGATCTCAATTTGGCTGATATTTTTCCTTTTTTTCCCCCTCAAAATATAGAATTTAGTTGTTTGTTTTGGAAAGGGATGGTGGTGGTGGTGTTTAGACACAATGTTCTGTTAAAGAATAACAAAGAATGCCATTAAATTTTGATGTGATCAGATATTTAGACACAATGTTCTGTTAAAGAATAACAAAGAATGCCATTAAATTTTGATGTGATCAAATATTTAGACACGATGTTCTGTTAAAGAATAACAAACAATGCCATTAAATTTTGATGTGATCAGATATTTAGACACAATGTTCTGTTAAAGAATAACAAACAATGCCATTAAATTTTGATGTGATCAGATATTTAGACACAATGTTCTGTTAAAGAATAACAAACAATGCCATTAAATTTTGATGTGATCAGATATTTAGACACAATGTTCTGTTAAAGAATAACAAACAATGCCATTAAATTTTGATGTGACAAAAACTACATAAGCTTTGACTGTGCGAATATTTGTCTGGGAATACAATCACAAAATTTCTAAGCAATGTGTCTTCTGTTTTCCCCCATCTTGTCCTACTCAAGCTGAATAACTTTATTTTCCTATTCCCTGTGATTTTAAGTTCCCTTTATGCTTTGTTTAGGTAGTGTCACTGAATAGATCTAACAAATCATGTAGAACAGTTAATGAATTATGAGTCATTCTTTGCTACTGGTAACTAAAGGAGGGACCAAGTGTCAAAATTTCAAAATGGCTGCACAAGTGTGAAAACTTGTAATTTGTCACCTCAAGGTAAGCAAAGGCATCCCCTAAAAGAAAGAAATCTGTGACACTACTTGCTGCTATGCTATGCCCATGGGAAGACCCAAGGTGTTGGAACAGTAACGCGTTACGTGTTGACACCACATCAGTAGTAAAATGCCTTATTTGTACAAAAATGAAAACTGGCCATAGGCAGCCTATTAGCAGACATTATTAGAAGTGTGCATGAAAAGATTTGATGCTATCACCCTTCTGCCTGTGATACCAGCATTGACTCGTTTATGTGACACCGTAACACAGTTACACTTCATTCTTTAGTAATTTGCTGTTACTCATGCAAGAACAACTGCTTGCCAAATATGGTCTGTGCTCTTTCCCCCTGATCCAAAAAATGAAATGAATATGGCAAATAAAGGTTGTTCATTTTCTTTCAAGAAATATGTGACCGTTTCCATAAAGCGTAACCGCGTTACATATGACACCAACATCACTTTCAAAGTGAGCACACTGAACTTTAGCACTAACCATCTATCATTGTCTAGGACTTTAAGTCCTTTATAAATCCTATTAATCCCCCCCCCCCCCCCCCCCCGCTTTCCACACCCCCTTGGCTTCATTCATTAGAAACAAATGAGAAATACAATCGAAATGTTGTACAAACCATATTTAATCAGCACTGTAGATTTCTTGTTCTTTACAGAAAATTGATTTGTAAGTGTTCACACACACACACACACACACACACACACTGTCAATTCTGCTGGCAGTTCTTTAAAAAAAAAGTAGTGGTCATGGTGTCAACTGCTGGCGTGTCAATCTATGTTGCGTCCTTTTGGATACTAAGAAGGTTTGGTCTCTGTTTGGGAAAATATAGAATTTCCCAGCACAGATGAGGAATTTCACAACAAAGTCATCCTCAGGCACTTCCATGGCCTGTGGTCCTTTCTCCGTCTGGACCTCCACTGTGAGGACCACACAGTGTCTCACTACAGTCTGCCAACTGCAAGCACCTGTAAAAAAAAAAAAAAAAAAAAAAAAGTTGAGATTAAAACAGTTGGTAGCATTGTCATGTAACATACAAATGGTCACACTTTCAAAATGACACATAATCAGTAAAACTAGGAATGACCATAAATAAACAGGAGGAAACACACAAACTGAGCTGCCAAAGTTTCTTAAAAAAGGTTTTCTCTAATTTACACAGAAATAACCAGAAATATACTATTAAAAAAAAAAAGGAAAAAAAAAAAAAGAATAATGTACAATGATTATTATAATGATTTTTTTTTTTTTGCAGAAATGAAGATAGATGCACTTATCTAAACTGGAACAACAGAGTTTCATGAGACACTAAGATTTTGTGTCAGGTGTAATGCAGGTGACACTACATGAATTCTGCTGAATTCAGCCACATTTCATCACTTGGCTGTGACTTTTTTTGGCACCTTGCGTAAATTAACACATACAATTAATTTAATTAAAAGTGCATCAAGTTTTACAAACCTATGCAACAATTAAAACATAATATGTTTACCAGCGCTTCACACAGTTACATTGTGACACGATGATTAATCCAAATTTCGTGTCATGTGTAACAAGGTTGTGTTAAATGCGATTCTGGTATTTTCTGTCATAATCATAAACTTTGACGCAACAGACACGACAATTTCTCAAATAAATGACATATCCATGCATGCAATCATAGCTACCATGCTGCGGAAACAATGATTTTGATAAAATGTCGAACTGTGTTACACTTGACGCCATGTGTTGGAGCAAACAACCGGTCGAAATTGGCCGATTAAGTACAGATTGTAAAAGATCAAGACAACTATTATCTTATTCATGACAGTAAAACGAAGGAATAATGATTAAGAAAACATTAATAACTCACCTTCATGCAGTTCAAAGCAAATATTTGAGTTGAAATCGGTTCTTCCGTGATGATATTGGCCAAAACTGGAAAATCCCGCACCGGCGTCACCGCGTTTCACTCAGAGTTCGAAGCGTGACGCGTCACTTTATTTTGTGTCCCACAAGCTTTTGCGTAGCTATTTCTGTGTGAAACGTCACAGGTTTGTGCTTAATCATGGACCGTTTAGGCGACGTCATCTGTGCACTCTATTTTTAGCTTTGTTGTCGAAGGGGGGCTTTCAAAGGTTGGAGCGTTACCTGCGTTTCACATGCGACGCGAAATTTTCGAATGTTTACTTTCGACTGTTTTAGCGTTTATTTCCTGAATAATTCTTTCAATATATTCTTTTCCATCGACTACATGCATTTACCGGTCTGCCTTTCGCTATATGATGTTACATGCTGTACTGGCGACAGCAATCGACGATCGGAATGTGTGACACGAAAGGTAACGCAGGTGACGGTTGTAAATTAATGATGTGTTATGAAAACGAAAAAAGCGGTGCGAAAGTATTGACTACCATAGCGCAGAAAAAACACTTTTACCACATAGCAAACACTCAAAAAAAGTTTTAACAGTTGTCATGCATTGTATGAAGCCATTGTTTTGGGCAACATTTCTCGGTCCCCTTTTCGGACGCCATTTTGAAGGCATTTTCGATGTTTAAATTAACATTACTAAAAATCATGGAAACTACCACAGTTTTTCTTGATGGTGTCGTTTCTTCAAAACTATAAGAACACTTTCATTTAAGAAATATAGTCTGAGAGCGACAAGGTTTTTTTTTACAGCATGAGAAATAGAGTCACCCCCAATAGTGACAAGAAGCAAATAAATTACATTATAATTACTGTCTATAACTCATATGGCCCCCCATCAATCATATTCCTATCAAAATCCAGTTGCTGACAAGAAATCAGATGGTGAATTGAATACTGAATAGTAAAAGCAACCAACAAGCAAGCCCAAAACAGCAACATGCTATGCAGCTTAGACAGAGATAGGCTGTTCACTGCAATTGGCAGGTCTTCTGTGTTCTGGCTTGAGGAAGGTTTTCAATAAACAAAAAATATGCAATAACACAGTACTGGTTGCTTTTACTATTCAAGAAATCAAATGGGAATGCATGAAAGCCATCACCTACAAATCAACTCATCAAGATCTTATCTTTCAATGGTTGAGTGCGACCATCTCTTTGTCTGTCAGTGTTTTCATCCAAAGGAGTGATGTCCCATGGGATGTTTCAGTCATCATCGTTATCAACTTCATCATCTTGCCTGGCAGGCTTGTCGTCCAGTTGTAGCAGCAGATTGCTAATGTGGGATCTTGTAATCATAGACAATGGCAGCCAATCACCCCCAGAAGTCCAACACTCAAGACGTTTTTCTTCTTTGTCATGTGACGTAGCCTCACATCAAGGCATGTGACGCTCCATCACATGTAGTTAGTGATATGAATCATTTCCCCATGCCACAACTAAAGGAAGAATATTCATATGGCTTGACTAGTGTAGCGGGCGTCCCCAAAATAATTGTGAGTATGACTCATTCAAGGAACAAATGTGGTCATTGGGTGAAAGTGACCACTGAGTGATAGTTTAACAAGGGCTGGTAAGGTAAGGTGCTGGTCATGTGTTTTGAACACTGAGTATGCACTCACTAGGAGAAGGGAGGAAAGTCAGTTTTAACCCAGCAGATGGCCTAAAGACTCGAACCTGTCAGGACGGTGGTCCTCTTTGCTGACCAGTCATTACCAGGTGAGTGATAGATAGTGGGGAAAGCTACAGGGGGATAACTTAAAGAAAAGAGAAAGAAAGAATTCATATGTTGAATTGAGAAGCAGGTTACTTACACGAACCTTATTCGTGTTTCAGCCCTTCACCCTTCACCCTTTACCCTTCGCCCTTCACCCTTCATCTTTCGCCCCGTGAGGTGGTTGAAGATGGCCATGGTGTGGGAACATACCGGTAGTTCAGCCCCAGCAAGTCCAACTCCAGGGAGAGGAGTTGAAGCTCGTCGTTTCGCAAGAGACAGAAGTCGCGGAAGAGAAGTCGAGACTCGTATCTCCAGGACAGGAGAATCGAGGGGCAGTATATTGTCTCAGTGAGACAGGGGATTGAGAAACAGGGGAGCTTTTTCTTGAGGCAGGCAGGTCCTCAGTGATTACGGGAGTTATGTATCTCCTGGTTCGGATTTTTTTTGGATAACGGAATGTGAAGGCCATAGCTTTATAGAAGCGGAACTAGACTATTTTATCTCTCGGTGTGAGGAGAGATACATGTGAAAGATTGATTTGTCTCTCGGTGTGAGGAGAGATATATGTGTGAAGATTGATTTGTCTCTCGGTGTGAGGAGAGATACATGTGTGCAGATTTATTTGTCTCTCAGTGTGGAGAGAGATATGGTTGTAAACTCTGTTTACAAGTGGTTGATGATTTAGTAAATTGTTTTCCCTGAAGGAGAGGGGAGAAGAAAAACATTCGTAGTGCGCCTTTTGGTTGTTTGGAAAGATTGCGTGTGCGTATGGAGTAAATGCTGTCATGAATGCGGGTATGCAAGAGTGACAGTGTGACAGTGGTGACCCCGACTCCAGTTTTCACCGGCGTAGCTGCCGTTTGTTTCCCGGGAAAAAAAAAAAAAAAAAAAAGAAAGATTTCTATTTGTGCCCTTGGGGTTTAAAAAAAAAAAGATTTCTATTTGTGCCCTCAAGGGTTTGAGGGAAGAGGAAAAAAAAGGATTTCTATTTGTGCCCTCAAGGGTTTGAGGAGGAAAAAAAAAAGAAATTAGTTGATTATTGAATTGTGTATAATATTTGCATTTTTGTTGTTTTTTGCTATTTCTATATGTGTTTTGGGTGGTTGACATTTCTTTGGTTTGCTCTACTCCGTTAAGGTTTTTTTTTTTTTTGGTAGGATTTCTTTTGACCCTTCCCCACCTCAGGACCGATAGCCTCAACCTCCTCTTGCTCGAACCTGGCAGCAAGGGGCAGGGCGTTGAGGAGGTCGTTTTCCTTCCCCTAGAGGATTAGAATTTTTGTCCCCTTTCCCCGGACTGATAGCCCCAACCTCTTCCTGCGTTTAGCAGGGGGACATGGCGTTGGGGAGTCAATAGTCTTTCCCTTCTCATAATATCTA
This sequence comes from Conus ventricosus, assembly GCA_018398815.1. Lineage (NCBI taxonomy): Eukaryota > Metazoa > Mollusca > Gastropoda > Neogastropoda > Conidae > Conus > Conus ventricosus. Next base: position 1,067 of record JAFLJL010002241.1, on the reverse strand, counting down.
TTTCTTTCGCTTTCCTATTGTTTCAGTTTGATTTTTTCCCCTTGCCCCTCAGAGTGTGGGATCAACTTCTCCTCCGTCACGCTAGTAGTGTAGGTGGTGGAGTTGATTACCGCTCTGCCCAAATAAACATCTTATCTTTTGATCATTTTTTTTCTGGGTGTGGTGCGAGATTTTCTTTGAGTTTGGGTGAATGTGCATTTATTGATTGATGTTTAGTATTTTGTATTATTACGGTAGTGTGGTGTATATGTGTGCAGTGATTTGTTTTTCCCGTCTCCAGTTTCACGGGAGACAGTGACCACTAGGGTGCTGTCTGTGGCTTCTTTTGCTTTTCTTGATTCTGCTCACTATTCCGTCCTGTGTATCCTTTCATTTCCTTTTCACCCCCTTTTTCAAATCTCTTAAACCTTCTCCTCAATAGGCTCCTATCTAGTTTTCTTTTCAACATTTCATATTTAGGTAGGATTTCCGCTAGTTTGTGTTTCTTCCCCTCTTTTTAATTGTTTGTGATTCCATTTGTTTTGTAAATTTATATTCATTTTTTGATAAGGCGGTACATTTGTTTTGTAAATTCATTTGAAATTAAGTAAGAAAGAAAGACTGACAACAAGAACATTTGAGAACTAAAACTTTATAAAGATTTATTTTCAGAAAACTTTATTGTGTTTATTTTTTTTCTTGGGAAAACAGTTTTGTATTAAAACTTCATTTTGTTTTGTAAATTCCAAATTGATAACAGTTGCAATTATTTTTGGAAAAATACATTCCTTGGATTTCATATCTACCCTGTTTAAGTAAGCTGTTTTTTGTTTACACGGAAATTGAATTCTGTATTTGTATATACTATAATTACGGTTTTGTGAAACATAATATCATCATATATCGCCTTATTTTTTATTCATACTTGAGATTGTTTGGTGTTTATATCTGACGATTCATTATGGATGATTTTGATAAATATGTTAAACAAGCGGAACGCTTGGTTTTGAGGGAGAAAACTTACTAACTATGTGCACTGCACAGATAGGCTAACAGGCTAAGAGAGGAGAAAAATAACTTACAGAGGG
>JAFLJL010002240.1:0-23634 GCA_018398815.1 Conus ventricosus | reverse complement strand
TTACCACAAAAATTTTTTGGGGCTAAAAGGAAAATGGAAAAAAAAGGGTTTAAAAAAATAATTTGTTTAATTGAAAATGGGGTTTTTTTTGGGGGGGGCGGCGAGAAGGGAAGCCAATTTTTTTTTTTTTTTTGGTTCCCCCCTTTTGTAGATAGCGCCCCCCTTTTTCCCCCTGTCCTCCTATCCCTGTTTTTCTTAACCAGCCTTTCAGCGTTGCCACAACCTATAGCCGGCCCTTCTCCCGGATTTTGGTGTATTCACAGAAAATGGACTGAGGCTTTGTAAATCAGTGACATTGTAATCACTATGGATTATTTAATCATAGAAGAATTCTAGCGAGAGGATGACGGCAGAGAAGTGGATTTTTGTCTTACGAATTTTTTTTTTTTTTGGTCCTCCTTGATCAGTTCCGCTGGAACTCTCTTTCAGCTGCCTCTGTCACTGCCTATAGGGCTCCTGTTCCTCTTCTTACCAGAACTCTCTTCAGCTGCCTCTGTCACTGCCTATAGGGCTCTGTGCCTCTTCTTACCAGAACTCTCTTCAGCTGCCTCTGTCACTGCCTATAGGGCTCTGTTCCTCTTCTTACCAGAACTCGCCAGCTGTTTCATGAGATCATTGGCTGATGAGCCTACAAAGCAGGAGACATAAACATCAGGAACACACACACGCGCACATGCACGCACATACACACACACACGTGCGCACGCGTGCACGCACACATACACACGCACACATACCAACATCACATGCACACACACATGCACACACACACACACACACACACACACACACACACACACACACACACACACACGCGCCGCGCGCCAGCAGCGCGCATGTGTGTGTGGTAGATGTGTTTATGACTATGCTGTTAGTGTGTGCGTGCATGCATGCGTGCATGCGTGTGTGTGTGTGTGTGTGTATGTGTGGTGTGTGTGTGTGTGTGTGTGTGTGTGTGTGTGGTGGTGTGTTTGTGAGCGAGTGTGTATGAGAGACAGAGCACACAGACACAGAGAGAGACAGAGAGACAGAAATGTGTATGTATGTGCGAGTGTCTATGTTTGTTGTTCAAGTGTGTGTGTCTGTGTGTCTGTCTGCATGCGTCTCTGTGTTTGTTTGCATACGTTTTCATGTGTGTTCGTTTGGTTCCAGAAACCACAATAGCAAGACTGTTGCCACGGGGATTTGATGGATAGGTCTGCAGTACTAGACTTTGACATCACTGAACGTTGCCACAGTGGGAGGGATAGGTCTGTAGTACCAGACTTTGACATCACTGAACGTTGCCACAGTGGGAGGGATAGGTCTGTAGTACCAGACTGTGACATCACTGAACGTTGCCACAGGGGGAGGGATAGGTCTGTAGTACCACACTGTGACAGGACTGAATGTTACCACACAGGGGGAGGGATAGGTCTGTAGTACCAGACTGTGACATCACTGAATGTTACCACACAGGGGAGGGATAGGTCTGTAGTACCAGACTGTGACATCACTGAATGTTGCCACACAGGGGAGGGATAGGTCTGTAGTACCAGACTGTGACATCACTGAATGTTGCCACACAGGGGGATGGATAGGTCTGTAGTACCATACTGTGACATCATTGAATGTTGCCACACAGGGGAGGGATAGGTCTGTAGTATCAGACTGTGACATCACTGAATGTTGCCACACAGGGGGGTGGGGGGGGGGATAGGTCTGTAGTACCAGACTGTGACATCACTGAATGTTGGCACACAGGGGGGGGGGGGGGGGGTGTAGGTCTGTAGTACCACACTGTGACATCATGAATGTGCCACACAGGAGAGGGATAGGTCTGTAGTACCACAATGTCACAGGACTGAATGTTGCCACACAGGGGAAGGATAGGTCTGTAGTACCACACTGTGATATCACTGAATGTTGCCACACGGAGGGGGGGGGGGGGAATAGGTCTGTAGTACCAGACTGTGACCGACTGATGTTGCCACACAGGGGGTGGGATAGTCTGTAGTATCAGACTGTGACATCATGAAGTTGCCACACAGGGGGAGGGATAGGTCTGTAGTACCACACTGTGACATCACTGAATGTTGCCACACAGGGGGAGGGATAGGTCTGTAGTACCAACTTTGACATCACTGAATGTTGCCACACAGGGGGTGGATAGGTCTGTATGTACCAGGACTGTGACAGGACTGAATGTTACCACACAGGGGGAGGGATAGGTCTGTAGTACCAGACTGTGACATCACTAATGTTACCACACAGGGGAGGGATGGTCTGTAGTACCAGACTGTGACATCACTGAATGTTGCCACACAGGGGAGGATAGGTCTGTAGTACAGACTGTGACATCACTGAATGTTGCCACACAGGGGAGGGTAGGTCTGTAGTACCAGACTGTGACATGACTGAATGTTGCCACACAGGGGGTGGGATAGGTCTGTAGTAATCAGACTGTGACATGACTGTAATGTTGCAACCTGAGCATCAGTGGACAAACTCTGCTTGCTGAAACTAACCCCACGTACCTGGGAGTCACCTTTGACAAACGCCTGACGTGGAAGAAGCAAGCAGAGAAAACAGAATTAAGAGCAAAAGTACGCCTTGCCCTCATGAAGAAGCTGGCAGGAACAACATGGGGCGCAGACAACACCACCCTCAGGAGACTGTACACTGGTAGAGTCAGGCAGTGCTGAGTATGGCATGACTGCATGGGGCACTACAGCCAAATCCAATTTTGAACGGATCAGCAAGATTCAGAATCAAGCTGCCCGTATCATCACAGGAGCCATGAAGTCTACACCAATCCAGGAGCTTGAAACCATCACAGAGCTCCAGCCCCTTGAGGATCGCAGAGACGCCAAACTCCTGACCCAGGCTGCCAATTCAAGAGGCTGAAGGCCACCCCATGAAAGACAGACTGTCCAGCCAACAAAAGGACGGCTGAAGAGAGGGAGCTTCGTACACCAGAGCAGGATCCTAGAACGGCAACATCAAGATATCCTTTACCATGACCCCAAAGTGATACCCCGGTGTCTTGCCGTCCCTCCCTGGAGCGAAGGAATCCCTCCCGTCATCCAGTGCAGCATCCTGATGTTGGCCCAAAAGATTCCCAAAGCGGCCCTGAAAGAAAGTCCCTCACCCTGGAACATCTCCATAACCCAGTTCCCCAAAGAGTCCTGGACTCATGTCTACACCGACGGCTCTGCAGCAGATGCCATTCGAAATGGAGGGGCAGGAGTCTATGTCCAATATCCAGGAGGCAGAGAAGAAAAGCTCTGCCTCGCTACCGGCCTGTACTCCACAAATTACAGAGCTGAAGCAGAAGCCCTGAAAACAGCAGCAGCCCACATCGAGGTCAGCCCCTACGCCAGCCAAAATGTTGTCTTCCTGACCGACGCCCTGTCCATCTTGCAGGCCCTTCAGTCCAATAGAGACACAGAGCTCAACGTATCTGTCCTCATCTCTCGCCTCCATCTGCACAAGTCACACAGTACCCTGCAGTGGATTCCCTCCCACTGCAATGTGCTCGGCAATGAGACTGCTGACTCCTTGGCAAAGGAGGGCACTACAAAGGAGCAGATGGACAGAACTACTAGCTACACCTAATCCAGGACCATCATCAAGGCCAAGCTGCAGAACAAGTGGAAGCAGCAGCATCCACGCCACAACAGAGCAGACCCGTACTACCTGCTGACTCGACGAGAGCAGGTAGTCATCTTCAGGCTCAGGACAGGCCACAACCGCCTGAAACACCACCTTTTTCTAAAACTCCGCATCGGCAACACAGAGCAGTGCCCCTGCAGAACAGGCAGCCAGACAACAGAACATCTGCTGCAGTCCTGCCCGCTCCACCAAGCGCTTCGTGAAAAAAAACCTGGCCCGCCCCAGTACCAGGGGCCCCGGAAAGCTCTACGGAGGAACTGGAGGACCGCGAGCACCACCTTTGTCAGGAGATGGGGAATCCTTTCTAAAGCATGACGAACGAACAACAAAACTGAAGTTCCCACCGGGGGGAGGGTAGTCTGTAGTACCACACGGGGGACATCACTGAAGTTGCCACACAGGGGGGGGGGATAGGTCTGTGTCCCAAATTCTGACATCATGATTTTTTGCCACCAGGGGGGGGATGGGTCTGAGTATAGACTGTACATCACTGAATGTTCCCACACAGGGGGGGTAGGTTGTAGAAAGGGAAAGGTGAATCACTAATGTTCCCACACAGGGGGAGGGATAGGTCTGTAGTACCAGACGTGAATCATGAATGTTCCCCACCAGGGGGAGGATGGGTTGTAGTCCCAGACTGTGACATCATGAATTTTTGCCAACGGGGGGGAGGGTAGTCTGTAGTACCAGACTTGACATCCTGAATGTTGCCAACATGGGGGGATGGTCTGTAGTCCCTTCTGTACATCACGAATGTTCCCAGCAGGGGGGGGGATGGGTCGTAGTATCAGACTGTGACCGGATGAATGTTCCAACGGGGGGGGGATGGTCGGTAGTACAACTGTGACGACGAATGTTGCCACACAGGGGGGGGGATGGGTCGGTAGTATCAGATGTGACGGGATGAATGTTGCCACACAGGGGGGGGAAGGTCTGTAGTCCCACCTGTGACAGGACTGAATGTTGCCACACGGGGGGAGGGTAGGTCTGTAGTATCAACTGTGAATCTTTAAAATGTGCCACACAGGGGGGGGGTAGGTCTGTGTCCCAGACGGACATCACGAACTTGCCCACAGGGGGGGGGAAATGGGTCGTGTCGTGCTTGAACGTTTTTTTTTTAAAACCTTCTTGTTAAAAGGCCCTTTTTGTCTGAGGGAAGTTTTGTGTGGGGGGTTGGGTTTTGTTAAACGAAAACGCGGGGTCATGTTTTTTTTTTAAAAAAAAAAAAAACTTCTTTCTTTAGCTTTTAAACTCTTTGCGACCCCCCTTTCCCATCCTGCTGTGTTTTCCGTGTTGACTCGGGTTGGGCACGTGGTGTTAAACGTGGGCGAGTGGTTCCTTTCCTGCCGTCAGGTTTTGGAAGCCGACCAGGGGATCGAGGTTGGTTGGATAGAGGGCGGGGGCTAACGTGTTTGAAGCCCAATTGGGGTTTTTTTTTTTTGGGGGGGGGGGGGGGGGGTATTTTTTTTTTTAGGGACCCACACGTTTCCCCCCCACCGCAGAGCGGCCTTTTTAAATTTTTAGGTCTGACAGGGTTTTTAAACACCCAGGGGTTTTTTTAGTCCTCAAAGTTGGTTTTAAGTGGTTTCCAAGGGTTTTTAATTGGTATACCGTCGGGGCGTATTATTATTTCCCCTCTAATGTAGGTTGTGTTTTACGTGTTGTTGCACGTCTGCGCATTTCCGTTTTCATGTGTCTGTCACGGTGTTTGTGCGTAGGTGGTCGTTTATTGTAAATGCGTTTGGTCCAGACTTAGGTTTGTTTTTTTCCCCATTTTTGTTGTCATTCTTGTAAATATTTAGGGCGCTCATAAGTTTATGTGGCGCTGTTAACGCTTCCAGCTTTTGTTTCCGGAAAGGGGTTTATCGTCCTCAGGGGGATGATTTCGTTTCGTTTATAGCTCAAAGAGCCAACCCGGGGTGTTTACATAAACGGTTGTGAACGTTTATTGGGTATTTTGTATTAGGCAAAGTGTCTGAACCGGGGAAAGTTTTGTTTTTAAATTTACTATTTGAGAACTGAAATTAGCAGCGCTCTGCCGTGCGTTCCGTGCTGTCCTTGTTACTCTTGTAATGGATTTTTCGGGCTACCGTAATTTTCACTCCGTGCATTTCATCCAAGGGGCCCTAAGCTCTACGGAATAATTACGTATCAAACGACTATTACCGATATCCTACGGGTGTTTTCGCAAGGGATTTCCCTTCTAACTTGTACTATACAATATTGATGTTCCACCGATTCCAGACACCGTCTTTTCGCTACGTCTCTATCTCATTATTTTCCCCACTACGATTAAAAAATGAAACAAATTTACGAAAGATTGTCAGTGTGTGTGTGCTTTGTGTGTGTGTGTGCGTGTGCGGGCGTGCGTTGTGTTGTGTTGTGTGTGTGTGCGCGCGCGCAAGTGCCGATTGTTATCAATTTTCCTCTCTCTCTCTCTCTCTTTTTCCCCTCTCTCTCTCTCTCTCCTTTTAATTTCTTTTTGCTATTGTTGGTATTGTTTTAGGCATTGAAGACACATTTCTTTCGACCATTCTCTCTCGCCCACCCCATTTGTTATAACGTGCTGCGACAGCAGCCAATATTCTGACATTTACTATTACGCTCTTCTCTCTCTTTCTCTCTCTCTCTCTCTCTTCCCCTCTCTCTCTTATTATTTTTCAATCTTTATATTAACCCCAAATATTGACTATCCCTCGACACTCTGGGATTTAGCGAGCAATAGTTGCTTAAACCATTGATATAGTATATATAAGAGCTGTCAAATAACAATGTTAAACCCTCGCTAGGACCTGATTATGAACGAGCGGTATCTTCATTTAGACCAAACTATTGTACAAACAAAGCCTCTTTATGCTTTAAATACTACACGGCAGTGCTCCCTTCCTATTTAAGGGAATATATTTATTCTAATGATATCGTCTTTCGCTAAAAAAATCTCCCTTTCATCATTAATTTATGCAAATCAAGCCTTGCTTTTCTGGGGGTGGCTGGGAATATATCCAGAAAACTGAAAAACAAACCCAAACCATAGTAAGTTTAACCCAAATCTTTTCACGTATTGATGTTCTGCCTGATCTTACACACTTTGCCCAATTGTACAATAATTGTTCTGTGTAATGTTTCATTTTCTTATCAGTTCTTCTTTTCTCCCCGCCCTCTCATTCTTTTTTGGGTCCCCTCCTCCACTCCACCCACGTTCCCACACCTTCTGTCGGTGTCCTCTGTACATAGATTTTGTATCTTTTGTATTTTATATGTCATATTTAGAGTGGATTTTCATTATTTTATATTTTCAATATTTTGTTGTTGTTGTTTCTTTCCTTTCTTAAATTTCTTTTGGCCCCGGGGGGCTGGATGTAAAAAGCAGTGAATGCTTATCCATTACCCTCGGAAAATAAAATTCGTTCGTTCGTTCTTTCTTTCTCTCTCTTTTTCTCTTCTCTTTTCTCTCTCTCTCTCTCTCTCTCTCTTTTCTCTCTCCCCTATTTCTTTTTTGCTATTGTTGGTATTGTTTTAAGGCATACGATACACTTTATAATCTCCCCTCTCCTTCCTCTCCTCTCTCTCTCTCTCTCTCTCTCTCTCTTTTCTTCTCTCTCTCTCTCTCTTCTCTCTCTTTGAAGCGGAAATTCACGAATTATTTTCCGGCCGAAAATCAATTTTCATAGTAGAAAATCGATTTCTGTGCAAATTACTTGCCAATAGTCCAATATCAATAACAGGTGAAAAATTACCCCGGTAATCAATAACGGGCCCCCAAAAATTCAATAATGGGCCGAAAATCAATTTTTAATGCAAATTATTTACCAAAATCAATGTTAGGTGTAAAATTAAATTTAACCGGCCCCGCTAATCGATTATCAGACGTTATTTGCACCTGGTTATTGTTTATTGGGCCTATTGGAAGTAATTTGCTTTAAAATTGATTTTCATACTATGAAATTGATTTTCGGCGGAAAGTGAATTGTGTGCTTTTCACGAAAATCGATTTTCATGGTACGAAAATCGATTTTATGTGCAAATTACTTACCAACAAACCCGAAAATTCAATAACCAGGTGCAAATTCGCCGGAAATTTAATAACCGGCCCCGATAATCAATAAGGGGCCCAAAAATCAATTTTATGTGAAAATTATTTACCAAAATCAATACAAGGTGTAGAAATCAAAAACGGTTCGATAATCGATTATCAGGCGTTATTTGCACTGGTTATTGATTTCGGGCCTATTGATCAATAATTTGATGAAAATCGATTTTCGGACGAAAGTGAATTTTTGCATTTCACATTTTCTCTCTCTCTCTCACTCACTCTCTCTCTCTCTCTCTCTCTCTCTCCTCTCTCTCTCTCGCTCTCTCTCTCTCTCTCTCTCTCTCTCTCTCTCTCTTTCCAATTAAGTGTCACAGATTCAAAATTTAAAAGTAATCCCCATGTTTCTTTTTGTTTGTTTTTCTTTGTTTGTTTTGTTTTGTTTTGCTTTGTTTTTGTTGCTCCTATAGAATTTTCATGAATATCCCTTGAATAAATATCTAATGAGGAGGGGAGAGAGAGAGAGAGAAAAGAGGGGAGAGAGAGAGAGAGTCTTCGCTTAGTCATGTGCAATAGCACTACGTATTTCAAACCTCTACCTTGTTTTGGCACTACGAGAAGTAACGAAAAGTAGCTAAAAAGCGACTGCCCTCTGTCACTAATGGACATTTTTGATTAGCTCTATAAGAGGGGCAAAGAAGGAGAAAGAGCTCGAAGGCTGACTTGCGATCTCTATTGCTACGTCCTTTAGCACTACGTGGCAGTAGCTCTACATACTTTGTGTGTTTTTTCTATTTCTTTCTTTAGCAATACGTGGCAATAGCTCTACATGATAAATTTAGAACTGCTGCATGGCCCGCGCAGATTTTTGTATTGGACAGACTAGGCCTATTACTCATCAAATTAAATACCGATACTGTTTTGAGCACAATGCCTTCGGCCCCCCCTTGTTTGGGGAGAGAGGAGAGAGAGAGAGAGAGAGGAGAGAGAGAGAAGGGGGAGAGAGAGAGAAAGGGAGGGAGGGAGGGGAGAGAGAGAGAGGAGTTCTTAGATTATCTTTCTGTCTCTCTGAATCTCTGTCTCCGCATCTTCCTGTCTCCCCCATCTCTCTCTCTCTCTCTCTCTCTCTCTCTCTCTCTCTCTCTCTCTCTCATTTTTCGCTGTTCTCTGTCTTTGTCTCTCTCTAATTTTTCTCTTCTCTCTAATTCTCTCTCTCTCTCTCTCTCTCTCTCTCTCTCTCCCCTCTCTCTCTCTCTCTCTCTCGATTTCTGTATTTTGGTAATTTCAATTATCGTAATTTAATACAACTCGGAACTCGGAAACATTTTTTTTTTTTTTGTACTTTGGTTTTATTAGGCCAGGGGCTCTTGGCCTTATATAACGTGGGGGAGGGGTGGAACTAGGAAGAAAATGATTTACAAAAAATATATTTTGACGACTAAACCATCCACATATACTCGGGACTCAGGAATTTTAACGTAAGGTCACCAACCGTATTGCTATGGAAACACGCGTGACTGACACATTAACTAAAGAACTGTAAATGAACAACAAATTAATGAGTAAAAAATGACTCTGTCACCAAATACAGAGAAAAACAAAGCAAAGCAAAGAAAGGATCAATACAATCTTGTGACAATTAAATGTATTCCGTTCTTATCTCGGGTTTAAAAACATAAGATATGAACATTGCAACATATTAGTCAGGATACAACTTAGATTCTGTAACAAGTATGACAATCCGGTCACGTACGAATACGAGATCACGTACGGCACGAGGACACGTACGGCGCGAGGTCACGTTTCGGCACGGTAGGTAGGTGGTGGAACATAGACCTGGGGAAATATGGAGGTGGGGGAACATAGACCTGGGGGAATATGGGGGGTGGGGGGAAAATAGACCTGGGGAACATAGACTGGGGAACAAAATAGCGCCTCCCTAGTCCCCTACTGACATTATCCAGTAGTGATTGCGCTTTCACCTCCCCATACAAACGGGCCGGTTTTCACTATTTTTCTTTCTTTTGCTGTAGAGCAACGGGCATAGCGATATAGACACGTAGTTTTAGAGAACGCGAACATGAATAAACTTTTTCGATACATGGTCAATTGTAGTGATATAGACACGTAGTCTTAAAGGGTCGTATGGTTTACGCACGTAGATTATTGGGCGTAGGGCTAATAAAATGGTAGTGCTTTAGATACGTAGTGATTGCGCTACGCACCCATGGATGTCTGCTTGCGGGTTTTTGCTTTGCACTGTTTTATATGGAAAACCATCTTTTGTGTGTTTCCAGGACTTTTTTTGGTTACGGTCCGATGTTCCGACGTTCAGTGTCCGATGTATCAATAGTCCGAAGACCGAAAGTCCGAGTAGCGATAGTCCGAAAAAGTGGTGGGAAATTTGTGCGACGAAGCAATAGTCCGAGAAATTTTTTGTCCGAGGCGTTATAAGTAGGCCTACGGACTATTCGATAGTCCGAAAAGTTGATTTACAAAAAATATAAATCCGACGTAGCATAAGTTCGACGTGTCAATAGTCCGAAAGGCACTGGCACGCGTAAGCTCGCCTTTTACGGCATGGGTTGTCGCTCCAGTTAAAGGATTGTCGCCGGCGACAATCCGTGCCGGGGGAAAAGGCATGTCAAATCCACTGTCGGTCGACAATTCATGCCCTCCTGGCCGGCACGATTGTCGCCCCCATTGTACATTTTAAAGTTTTGACTCTCTCTCCTCTCTCTCTGAATGTATGTTGTATGTAGTAAGCGTGTTGTATATGTATGTGTGTTATGCGTGTATGTATGTATGTGTATGCGTGTGTATGTATGTATGCGTGTATGTATGTGTGTATGCATGTATGTTGCATGTATCTATGCATGCATGTACGTACGTATGTATGTTAATTATGTATTCAGTATGTATGCATGTATCTATGCATGCATGTACGTAGTATGTATGTAATTATGTATTCAAGTATGTATGCATGTTTATGCATGCATGTCCCGTACGTATGTAGTTATTATGTATTCAAGTATGTATGCATGTATCTATGCATGCATGTACGTACGTAGGGTATGTAATTATGTATTCAAGTATGTATCATGTATCTTGCATGCATGTAGTACGTATGTATGAAAATTATGTATTCAAGATGTATGAAATATGTATTCAAGTATGATGTATTTTGTTTAAAGTATGGTATGTATTATGTTTCAGGTATGTTTGTATTTTTTATTCAGTATGTATTAATATGTTTTCAGTATTATGCTGCATGTACGTACGTATGTAATTATGTATTCAAGTATGTATGCAGTATCTATGCATGCATGTACGTACGTAGGGTATGTAATTATGTATTCAAGTATGTATGCATGTATCTATGCATGATTATAGTATGGTATGAATTATGTATTCAAGTATGTATGATTATGTATTCAAGTATGTTTGTTTTATGTATTAAAGTATGTATGTAATTATGTATTCAAGTATGTATGTAATTATGTATTCAAGTTTGTATGTAATTATGTATTCAAGTATGTATGAATTATGTTTCAAGTATGTATGTATTATGTATTCAAGTATGTATGTAATTATGTATTCAAGTATGTATGTAATTATGTATTCTGTATGTATGTAATTATGTATTCAAGTATGTATGGTAAATTAATGTATTAAGTATGTATGTAATTAGTATTCAAGTATGTATGTAATTATGTATTCAGTTATGTATGTAATTATGTATTCAAGTATTTTATGTAATTTTTGTATTCAAGTATGTAGTAATTATGTATTCAAGTATGTATGTAATTTATGTATTAGTATGTATGTAATTATGTATTCAAGTATGTATGAAATTTATGTATTCAAGTAGTGCATGCATGTACGTTATTTATGTATGTAATTATGTATTCAATTTATGTATGTAATTATGTATTCAAGTTTGTATGTAATTATGTATTCAAGTATGTATGTAATTTATGTATTCAAGTATGTATGTAATTATGTATTCAAGTATGTATGTAATTATGTATTCAAGTATGTATGTAATTATGTATTCAAGTATGTATGAAATTTTATGTATTCAAGTATGTATGTAATTATGTATTCAAGTATGTATGTAATTATGTATTCAAGTATGTATGCATGCATGTACGTAACGTAGTATGTAAATTAGTTTCAAGTATGTATGCATGCATGTATGTGCGAAGATATTATTTTAGGTTTGTATTGATGAATGGATGGCGCGCGAATGGGTTGGTGTGCGTGTGTGTGTGTGCGGGAAGGGGGGGGTTAAAGGGGGGGAGTGTGCCCGTGGTGTGCGGTACGGGTGTGCTGGGTGTTTTTGTGTGTAAGAAAGGCTTTAATGGCTCCGAGCTTGCGCGCATGCGTGTGTGTGTGTGCGGTGTGGCTGTGTTACTGTGAGAATGTGGTGTTGTTGTTGTGCCGCGCGCACTCAGAACAAACAAGTGCACTCAAAAAACCCCGCGTGTGTGCACGCCGTGGGGTGCATGTTTTTTTGTTCAAAATTTACCCTTTTTTCCAACAAAGAACACTCACTAGTTTAAAAATTGTATTCTTCGAATCAAGTCAAACTCGTGATTGTCCCTTTCATTCCATCTCTAGATCGATCAAGCGCGCACACACACCACACACACACCACACACCACACCACACGCACACGCCGCGCGCGCGCGCGTGTGCACAAAGCATATGTACACACACACCAACACACACAACACCAACCACACACACCACACACACACACACATAGTGACCAACAGTGACTACAGCTACAGAAAAAAACTTTTAAACGTGTTTATTAACTTTCGGACCATCGACACGTCGGAAAGAAGTTTCCATCGGGAGTGTCGGATAAACGCTCGGACTGTTGAAACAGATTAATTGTTTTTGAAATTCCGAAGTTCGATAGTCAGAATGGGGTGTCGACAATCGCTACGTCGGAACAAATCGTCGGACTATTGACTTTTCAGACTGTTGAAAATCGGGCAGCGCCCCTTTTTTTTCTTCCTCCCTTTCCCTCACCAGTGGCTGACTTACCTGTGTGCCGCTGCTGCTGCCGCCGACCTTGCAGCTGTTGCCGGTCTCGCCGCCTTTCCGGTTTCTGCTGTTGCCGCCATCTGTACCGCAGCTGTGCTGTGACCGCGGGCTTGACCCCGCTGTCTCCTTCACCTTCTTCGTCGCCCCTTCATCCTTCCCCATTCCTCTTGCAATCTTCAGCCCTTTCTCCTCCTCGCCCCTCTCCGGGAACCCCCAAGGACCTCGCCCCTGGGTCGGAGCGGGACGCACCCGTCTGCCGTGCGCCATCTTTGGAGAGAGGAAACCTCCACTCTGATCTCTTCATTTTGTGTTGCGCCGGCGACCCCACTCTTACCCCTACAGCTTCGTGGGTCGCTGGTGCCATGCCTATCTGCTGCATACAGGTGTTGGACGGCCGCCACACCTGGGTGCCTGGTTTGAGTTGCTTCTCACCTTCACCCTCGAACCTTCGTGCCCACGTCGTTGTAACTGTATCTCCTTGGAAGGAGAAGGACGCTATCCTGGCCGCGACGTGGTGTGTATCGACGGGCGGACGCGCTCTCCCTTTGCCAGACCCGCGCAGGACTGTCACGGTGAGGCTTTGGGGGGTCGGTCCGCAAGTCTGGCATCCACGTTTAATTATTGCAGAGATAAAGGACAGGCATTACATCAGTTGTCAGCAGAGCGCTTTATAATTCTATTATATTTTTCTTGCCTAACATGAATGTTTCGTTTTGTATTTCCACGTATTAAGGATACTTGGTTTCCCCTGTTGTCGCCGCTGTATGGTGCGTTTTTTTTCTGTTTTTTTTAATTTTGTTTGTTTTTTGTGCGGGTTCCAGATTATCTATTGCGCCAGGATTAACCTGCACTGTTTATCTACCCTTTCCTGTGGTGAACTGTTCCCTCGTCTGTTAGCGTTTAAAAAAAAAAGGTGAAATTAATGTTGGATGTTTAATTACAGTCCTTAGCAGTTGAACCCCCCCCGTACATACCCATTCTAAGGGTATTGCCCAAAACGCTCTCACCTTTTTTTTTTGGCCTTATTTAATGACCCAGTTCTAAATTTTCTCCTGCTGAACCGCAATCCCCTCTCATCCACAGGCTGTTGTCTTTGTTTACGTTGGTAATTCTGATCATCCCTAATTTTTTTTTTAAAGGGGATCAGATTTTTGGCAAGCATTCCTGTTGTTTTTTTGTTTTTTTTTTTTTTGTTTGTATCTTCTTAACCCCTTTGATCGCATTCAGCTCCACCTTACTTCTGGCCCCACCCAAAATCCACCCGGGGACGTTAACGTCAGTTGAGAGTGTTCGATTTTTCTTTTCTGTGTCCCTTTCCCATTTGTTCGTAGTCCAATGGAGGTACTTTTAAGTGTATACCTCCTTTTTATGTATCTAAACGTGGTGTGAACATCTATTTCTTTCTTTGTGACAGTAAAGTTTCAGTTTTTTTGTACTCGTATTTCCGTGATTTGATTTGGTTTTTTGTGTGATTAGTGTGATTGAGTTGGGATCGTCATAGCGTTTCCCTTGAACATTACACGTGACTTAACTCACGTGAGTCAGTAGTACCAGACTGTGACAAAGGGCTGAATGTTGCCACACAGGAGAGGGATATGTCTGTTTGTACCACATGACAGGACTGAATGTTGCCAGGGGCATAGGTCGGTAGTACAACACTGTCACAGGACTGAATGTTGCACACAGGGGGAGGGATTTGGTCTGTAGTACCGACTGCATCACTGAATGTTGCCACACAGGGAAGGGATAGGTCTGTAGTAAACCCCACTGTAACATCACTGAATGTTGCCACACAGGGGGAGGGATAGGTCTGTAATACCAGACTGTGATGGACTGAATGTTTGCCACACAGGGGGAGGGATAGGTCTGTAGTATCAGACTGTGACATTTTTGAATGTTGTCACAAGGGGGAGGGAATAGGTCTGTAGTACCACACTGTGACATCTCTGAATGTTGCCACACAGGGGGAGGGATAGGTCTGTAGTATGACTGACATCACGAATGTTGCCACAAGGAGAGGGATAGGTCTGTAGTACCACACTGACATCACTGAATGTTGCCACACAGGGGGAGGGTAGGTCTGTAGTACCAGACTGACATCACTGAAGGGTTCCCACACGGGGGGAGGGATAGGTCTGTAGAAAAAAAGGGACTGTGACATCACTGAATATTGCCACAAAGGGGGAGGGATAGGTCTGTGTACCCACGGGTGACATCACTGAATGTTGCCACACAGGGAGAGAGATAGGTACCAGTTTTGTGACATACTGAATGTTGCCCCCGGGGAAGGATAGGTCTTAGTACCAGACTGTCACATCACTGAATGTTGCCACACAGAGGGATAGGTCTGTAGTACCAGACTGTGACAGGACTGAAATGTTGCCAAAACAGGGTGAGGGTTTAGGTCTGTAGTACCAGACGTCACATCACTGAATGTTGCCACACAGAGGGATAGGTCTGTATCAGAACTGTGACAGTACTGAATATTGCCACGGGGAGGGATAGGTCTGTAGTACCAGACTGTGACAGGACTGAAGTTGCCAACACAGGGTAGGGATATGTCTGTAGTATCGGGCTGTTGACTCATAAATGTTGCCACACAGGAGAGGGATAAGGTCTGTCTGTGACGTAGCCTCACATCAAGGCATGTGACGCTCCATCACATGTAGTTAGTGTTTATGATCATTTTCCCATGCCACGACCCAAAAGGAAGAATATTCATGTGGCTTGACTAGTGTAGCGGGCGTCCCCAATTTAAATTTTGAGGATCGTTAAGAAGAAACGTGGTCATTGGATGAAAGTGACCATCAGATAGTTTAATAAGGGTTGGTAAGGTCTGGTTCATGTGTTTTTGAAAAACTGAGTATGCACTCACTAGGAGGAGAAAGGAATCGGTTTTAGCCCAGCGATGGCCTAGAGACTCGAACCTGTCGGACGCTGGTCCTCTCTGCTGACCGTCATTACCAGGTGAGCCATAGATAGTTGTGGAAAGCTACAGGGGGAAACCTAAAAAAAAGAGAGAAAGAATTCATATGTTGAATTAGGAAGCAGGTTACTTACACGAACCTTATTTCGTGTTTCAGCCCTTCACCCTTCACCCTTCGCCCTTCGCCTTACAACCCGTGAGGTGGTTGAAGATGGCCATGGTGTGGGGAACACACCATAGTTCAGCCCTACCAGTAAGACTCCAGGGAGAGGAGTCGGAAAATCGTAATCTCTCCAGGGGCAGGAGAAGTCGAGGGAGAGGAGTCGGAACTCGTCATCTCTCCCGGGACAGAAATCGAGGGAGAGGAGTTGGAACTCTTCATTTCTCCCGGGACAGGGAAGTCGAGGAAAAGGAGTCGGGAATCATATCTCCCGTGACGGGAGAAATCAAGGGGCGATACGATGTCTGTGAGAGACAGGGAATCATGATAGTATGAAGTCTGGTGTTTGATGCAGGCGTGGCATCAGTGAGTACTGGAGTTTTTTTATTCTCCGGGTCTGGATTTTGGGCTATTGTAATGTGAAGGCCATGACTTGAATGAATGAGTTTATATCTCGGTGTAAAGAGAGATACAGCCTAAAAATCTGTTTATAAATTGTTTGATGTGATTTAGTAAAGTGTTTTCCCGAAGGAGAGGGGGAGAAGAAAAAAACATTCGGTTTGTGCGCCTTTTGGTTGAGTTGGAAAGATTGCGTGTGCGTTGGAGTAAATGCGTCATGAATGCGCGTGTGCAAAGTGACAGTGTGACAGTCTGTAGTATCAGACTGTGACATCACTGAATGTTGCCACACAGGAGAGGGATAGGTCTGTAGTACCACACTGTGACATCACTGTATGTTGCCACACAGGAGAGGGATAGGTCTGTTTGTACCACACTGTGACATCGGGGAATGTTGCCACACAGGGGGAGGGATAGGTCTGTAGTACCAGACTGTGACATCACTGAATGTTGCCACACAGGAGAGGATTTGGTCTGTAGTACCAGACTGTGACATCATTAAATGTTGCCCCACAGGGGGAGGGATAGGTCTGTAGTACCAGACTGTGACAATCACTGATGTTGCCACACAGGGGGAGGGATAGGTCTGTAGTACCAGCTGTGACAGGACTGAATGTTGCCACACAGGGGAGGGATAGGTCTGTAGTACCGACTGTGACATCACTGAAGGTTGCCACACAGGGGGAGGGATAGGTCGGTAGTATCAGACTGTGACAGGACTGAATGTTGCCCCACAGGGAGAGGGATAGGTCTGTAAATACCAGGACTGCGACATCACTGAATGTTACCACACAGGGAGGATAGGTCTGTAGTACCAGACTGCGACAGACTTTTGGTTCCAATGGAAGTTAAGGGGTGCAGGTGATGGTAAAGACTTTTGGGGGGGTGAGAAAAGGAAAGTGTGCTGGTTTTAAAGTGGTTTAAGGCATGGAGTTGTAGATTACAGGGAGAAACCCCTTTATAAAAGAAATGGCAAAACACGCATACACATGCGTAATTAGAAATGATTTAGTATTTCCCGTTGTAATTGTATTACGTTTAAGTTGAGTAACGATTTCGGAGTTGCCCTGCACAGCTTTAAAATCGGTTAACTGTTTCTGTAGGGCCACGGCCGATTTCTGGGTGGGGTGGTTTATACTGGAGTACGGTCGTGACCAAGTTATGTTGGTGTTCTTCCTCTTTCGTTAAGTCATGGTTCTTGACGCAAGTGTCGTGGCGGTGCAGACTGTATCTTTGACGTGTGTGTGTGTGTGAAAAAGCGCACCAGTTTTGTTGAGACCGATATGCGCGTGAAGCCCCAAGTCTTATGACATATTTCAGGAGACTGGCGCAATGATAGGTGTTATGTGCACATTGGACGCGTACGCATTTTGTACAGCACAGTGAGTCCATATGGTTGGAAGTTTTCTGTAGAGTAAGCGACAGTCATCACCGTTTGGGATATATGAATTGTGACAAAAAGGGTTGGAGAAAGATACCTTAGGTTGTGGGGAGGCAGCCCATTATGAATTTTAGTAGTCAGGAAGGGAAAGGTTAAAGTTTAAGGCGAGTGGGGTTTTGCAGTCGGTGGGATAAAGAATGGATTGTGTGCAGCATGTATATTTTTATGAAGTGTGGTATGTTGGCATGACAAGGAATTGAACTGGTTAACTGACAAGAGATAAATGAGAGTTTGGGTGCTGGGTGAAATTTTGGCGAGCCTAAATCTTTTTGATTTTGATTTTCTTGACAGTGAAAAGGGGTTAGAATGTGAGGTTTGGCTGCGAGCCGTTCTCTTGTTGACATGAAACCTTTTAAAGTTAAGTTTTGTAGGAGATGCTCATACGTTTTTGTGTGAGGACATTCCCTTGTGAAGTTGTCCATTCCCAGACTACTTAGTATTTCCTAAGGGGGCCCATGGCGTCTGCGTTGGGATCGCTTGGGTTTGTTTTCTTTTTCTTTCCCGAGATTTGGGTGTGATACGTAATTTCATGTGTAATTAACTTGAATTGGCTCGGGGAGAATATTGCTTTACTGCTGTGGTAAGGGTTGGCAGGAAATGGGTCTGATAACCCCAAAGCGAGTAACGGGTTGGGGGGTATTCGAAATTTAAGGAGTCGCTCTCGTACCCCAAATGGGAAGTAAGCAAGGGAGATGGAGAGTTAAAGCCATATCAAGTTGGTATGTACGTTGGTTACTCAGATAGTAGCGACACTATAGTAGTGGCCTACAGTTGTTCCTGCAGGCATCCTGCTTCCGTGCGAGGCTGGGGCCGGATCACTTCAGTCGGCGGCCCCGTGCTGGCAGGTGAAACGGCGACGTCCTCTTACCTTACCGGTGCTCTCCCGGGGGGGAAGGACCCCAGGCCGTCCGCCGTCTGAGGCAGTTCTGCTATTTGTGCTCTTCCCGGAGGGGAAGTCCACCCAGGCCGTCTGCGTCTGAGGCAGTTCTCAAGCCACCTGTTCTTTCCCAGGAGGGAAGGACCACCCTGTTCAGGCGTCATGTGAGGGGTGCTGCGCCAGGCCCTTCCCTTCACCCTCGGTGTGTTAGTGTTGTGTTCGAGGAGAGGGGTCTTCCGCAGAGGAGTTGGCCTGCAAGGGGCCCCGGACAGCGCTGAGGAGGGAGTGTTTTTCCCGGGTGTGTAGCAGTTAGGCAGTTGGGTTAAGGGTGTTAGCTGCTGCCTCCTTTGGGACAAGTGGCCAGCATGCCCTGGCGTAGGGTACTTTTCGTTGTCTCCCTTAGGGATGCAGCGACCCGGTGGTGGTGTAGTCCCGGGTACCGTGTATGTGCAAAGAAGTGCATGATTGTAAAGCTGGGTTAGTGCGCTGTGTTGTCTGACCTAGTGTGTGATAGGCGTGGGTAGGGGTGGTGGGGGCCGTCCGGCTTAGCGACCGTGACGCACGCACACACTCGCACATACACACACATGCAGAGGCAGACTGATGAATGGAAACAATACATTTGATCTAAAGTATACTTTATATTAGTACAGTATAAAAAAAAGAACAGAACAAAGGCATAGCAGTTCCCATCCCCGAACACAGAGAGCCAACAGACAGAAAATTACAAAATAACATGCTTTCAATATTGAAAAAAAGGTCCAAAACTTAAATATGGTATTCCTGCACTCCAAATGCATTTCTGATGTCTGGCAGACAATACTCAATATGTGGAAATTTTTTTCTTTTAAACAATACCAGAAAAAAAAAAACCCGGTATTTCTTGTATACCCAAGGGAACTTGAAAGCCCAGCTGATAATTAGGTCAGAGCTGAAGTCCATAAACCCAAATGGTGTAGGGACAGTGACTGTCCCTATTCACATCCAGGGCACTGCATGATAGAAGGCACGCCCCTCCTCTCCTTTCCTCTGTCTACAGGCAAACTTTTTTACCATGCGAGTATGTACTGTGCTGATCACATGCTGATAATATCCCATAGAAAAATACTGTTCAATAGAAATGAATACATCCTGAAAAGCGGCAAAAGAGCTCAGCAGCACATATGGCGACCGACCACCACTCAACACCAGCTCTACAGGGGGCGTGTTAGGGCGAACTGACCATGCAAACGCAGACGTCAACAACGTCAGACTTTATGGCGGGCATATTTGATCAATGGCAGTTCAAAGCTGGTGGTGAAGTAAACTGTTCACCACAATTCCTCTAAGCAAAGCAACTACAGGCCTCAAATCTTTCAGATGACACGGTGCATACATTCATACTTTCATTCACTTATAAAGAGGCGGGGAGAGAACTTATGTTAATACTCGAGGATAGGAAAACAGTAATTTATCTTTATTCATCATCGGCACACACTCTCTTGCGTAAAAGCATGACAGAGGAGCAGTATTTAGATCCTTATTCAGCTCTTTAGGTGAAACGCTAACCTGTGCTGTCTGCAACACTGGCCAACATGACCACAATAGGCTGCTGCAGGCTTCACATCATCATAACACTGGACCACACATGGTGTGTGGTGTGGTGTGGCATGTACTCACTGTTTTCTGAAAAAGGTTGCTGTTCAATTGCCCGCAGAACTCGGCACATGAAGAGAATTGCACGTTTACAGCATTTTTTACAGCGGAGAACACAGGGTGCTTTCAGAATCTGGTAGAGTGCTCGATGAACTGGGTGGCTTGACTCGAGGTCTCTGCCCACTGCCCCGCGCAATCAATGGGTCGAATCCCATCCCTGGGCCATAGTTCAAGACATAGCCAAAATTATTAGGATGTTCTTCATTCACTGACAGGAAAACCCCCGAGGCCTTGACAAAGGCTGCTGTTCGGCAGAGACCCTCCCGTGATCCATAAAGCTTTCCCCCATCGAGGGTTTTTAGTGGTTTGGTCTTGCCCCTTAGCTTTTCATATTAGGATCTAGGAAGCAAAGGCAACCAGACGAAAATTAAAATTTCTTCAACGTTGCTAGATGGTAGAATCGGGCTTCTGTTCTTACTGTAGTCTGCTACAACCCTGTCATCTTGTGTTTCTCCTCTGCATGGGGGATGCTTGCTGCTTTTGTCTGTGATGGAAATCCCGATCACTGTTCACGGAAAGCAAGACTGCATTTGCTGACTGTAACCTTAGAGAACAGAATGAAAGTGCTGTGTTTCAACGGCGAAGCCTTAACAAAATATTTTACAACACAAGGACAGACAACTCATCGTGCTGGACCCTATAAACACTAACTCATCGTATGGACAGGAAAGAAAGGAGTGGGATGTAGGCAATGGACATATCAAGAATAGATTAATGCTCGTCTAAAAATATGAAAACAAAAAGTATACAGAAAAAAAGATTAAATAGATATTTTTTGCAAAACCAAGCAAATGATGAATGACGACAAAAACGAGACTCCCAATCTGCAGAGTCGGTCAAGAACCCCGGGTATTTTGGGAACGGGAGGCAGGGTAAGACAGTCAAAAAAAACTATCAACACTTGGAGAAGAAATGGTGAGTCACTCACCAGGGTGTGGTATGGTGATCGGGGGGGAAAAGAAGGAAAGCAAACTTTCTGTCAGAGCTTCTCGGCTTTAGAGTTGTGGGTGCAGAAGATCTTATATGAGGTGACAAAAAGAAGGAATAAAACAGACCCGGGGAAGAGGAAGGAAGTAACTGGGGTTAAGCGTGATAGGAATATGAGCAATTAAAGTAAAAAAGCAAAGGCCTGTCAAAAAAAAAAAAAGGGGGGGGGAGGGAATGGGAGGATTAGTACAGAAGGGGGTCCCTGAAGCTCAGTGCTGTCACTGGTATTCAGGCCGGCCGGGGCGTGGCGACACTATCAACACTATTCTATGGTAAAAAATTAACATATCGATAACAAAGCGACATGATAAACATAGGGGGAAAAAAAAAATCCTTCTCAACATGAATCTGAAATTTTAAAACTTCCAACACGAGATTCCAAGTCCGTTGATCAATTAAAAACAAAACCCCGAACAGTTCAGAAGAAATCCACATCAGCAATGCAATAGGAGTGTTCCCAAAAAAGGTGGAGAGGGAAAATTTTCTACAGCCCAAAGGCGTACATTATGAACAATTAAGGCCATCAATCGAACATAACCAAAAGTATGAAGACAATCGATTCAGGCAGAAGAAAAAGAATGAAAAATTAAGGCTATTGATCAAACGTAAACTCGCAGTATGAACACGATCGATTCATGCAGAAGAAAAAGAATGAACACAATTTGTGCGACCCGAACAGGTAATGCACCACGCAAAGAGAAAGCTGTAGTTCATCAAATAACTAAGTTAAAAGGTACATACAAATGAATGGGCAAAGATACTGTAAGTTGAAGGTACATACAAATGAAGGGGGAAAAGATACTATAACGGTTAAAGGTACAAATGAATGGGTAAAGGTACATCTAAAAAATCTGGCAAATCTCACCCTTTGGGGTTCATGTGTAAAAACGATTAAACAATGCTTGAGCAAATCTTAAAAACAATGCCCACATCTGATTACCCTCCAACATTGCCCACTGTCTGTTCACCTTTCATTTAGTGCCCGTGTCTCATTGCCCCCCACAAAGCTCCACGTCGGTTCATTAATTCCCCATGTCTGTTTCCCTCTGAAATATCAGTTTCCCCTCTGAAAATATCAGTTTCCCCTCAAAAATCTCACGGGTCTATCCACCCTCTAAGAATACCTTGTATCCGATTACCCTCCAATAATGCCCAAGCTTGTTTATTCTCAAAAAAATCCAACGTTTATTTTCCGATTACACATGTCCGTTACCCTCCAATAATGCCCATGTCTGTTTCCCTTAAACAATTACACATGTCTGTTCACCCTCCAGTAATACTCCTGTGTCAGTTTAAACCCTTTCCCAAAAATGCCCCCTGTCTGTTTCCCAAAACAATACATGTCTGTTCACCCTCCAGTAATACTGTGTCGGGTTCCTTCCAATAATGCCCCATGTCTGTTTCCCTTAAACGATGCCACATGTCTGTTCACCCCCATAATAATCCTGTGTCAGTTTACCTTCCAAAAATGCCCCATGTCCGTTTCCCTTTAACAATACTACTGTCTGTTCACCTCCAGTATACCCCTGTGTCGGTTTACCTTCCAATAATGCCCCCTGTCCGTTTCCCTTAAAAAAAACCACATGTCTGTTCACCCCCAGTAATACCCCTGTGTCAGTTTACCTTCCAATAATGCCCCATGTTTGCTTACTCCAATAATGTTTACCTTCAACAGTACCAAATCTCTTTATCCTGCAATTAGATTTACATGTCTGTCTACCCTACAACAATGTCCATATGATATTCAGATTAAGAGTACATCACTGACAACAATACAAAACTTATTTTGTGACTGTTAACCGGACGTGTCGGACGTCTTTTTGACAGCTGTGCACTTGATTAACTTATTTCAGTTAATTAAGCCAACGATCGGGCCACCAAGAATGCCCCGAAGTTAACAGTGTATCTACTGCCCACCCCCATCCGAGTTTTTGGAACTTTTGGACAGCGTGATGTGGGAGAAATCGGCGCTGAAATGACTGTCCGTGATGTTGACAGCGTTTCAATGTTTATGGTCCGCCATAAGAAGAGAAAGCAGCGTAGCAGACTGGCGCAGGTTCAGGCTCTAGTTCCTCCAACAAAATCGAGTGTTGATAGTGGCAAAGACACCCCAAAAAAAAAGAAGGTGGAAACAAGTACTCCATTATCCGGGCCAGTGAAAGAGACTCTTTCGAAATTTGTTTTTTCAACCGCGAGAGAACAAGTTGGAGGATAAGGGGAACGACTCTCTCCCCAAACCAGTCAAACGAGTTGGACGTTGTCTTCTCCCTACTCGCGATTCTCACCGGCAAGAGGAACCCCAGCGCTGTACGAATGCCGATCTGATGGCAAAACTCTGCGCTAATGGAGCTGAACTTGCCAAGCTGGCTCATACGGTGGAGGAGCTGAGGGCTTTTTTCCCCTTTAA
>JAFLJL010002239.1:0-27276 GCA_018398815.1 Conus ventricosus | reverse complement strand
CAGAATGGGCGGAGGTGCAAAGGAATGACAACAATGTTGTGACCATCGCAACAAACAGAGATCATGTCATGCCACTTGCCGAAGTTCGACGATGGTCATCAGCAAAACACCAGTTTGTCAACATTCAACAGCCAAATCTTGTCAGGATCTGCATCACAACAAGGGAAGGAGTCGACAGGGCAGTCCAGAATATCAACAAGTATCTCATTTCCATGCAAACAAAGAAATGGTGGTGGCTGCTAGTGATGAGAGTTGGGAGTGGGTCGGTGGTCCTCTAGGGGAAGGACTTGGAATATTTTCTCTATGAGAATTATGTTAAAATTTCACCTCCACCCTCTCTCTTACTAGTGATGGAAGGAGTAACTTTCCGGTACTAGTCATCAAAGGAAATTTACATTTGTTCCCGTGACTGTTAGAATACTCAATAGTGGCTCAGGTAGAAGTTTCCTTAGGCCTGTACTCTTAAAAGTACTTGTAGCTCCGAGAGAGAGATTTGGAGAGAAATTCAAACATTCAATACTGATTGAACAATAAAGGCTTGACACAAGTTAAGTGCACTTACATACATCAACTGTACTTACTTACACACTGGAAAGTTGTTAAAGTTTGTTTACAATGGACATGTCAAAGTTACTTTACTTGCATACTCTTTTACACCTCAGCTTCACTTGCTTACACCCAGGAAAGTAGTTAATGTTAGTAACAAGAGACATGTTCTCACTGTTTCATCATTAAGTGAGGGAAAGTTCTGGATGAGCGGAATTGAAGTCCACTTGGAATATTATGACTTATCTAAAGTGGGAGAGAATAGTTGATCTGTATTGTGTCTGGTGACTGATCCTGCTGTGTAGACCTGTTGCTCTAGTGCTGGGCTGTGGTGTGTCTGCACACCCTGTCCTGCCCGGAGTTGGTAGCGTGGCCACGATATGTAGCGTACCCACAGTTACCAGGGTCCCAGTTCTGTGGTAAAGAGAACCTGGTCTGTATCTAAGTAGCTGAGAGTATGGCTTGTCGAGTTATCACACTTGCCCTCTACCTTTCAGAAAAGGTGTAAGAACTCATGAAGGATTGGATGAGTATAATGGTTTTGCTATAATTATCAATCTCATGGTTTTGCTATAATTATCAATCTCTACTTTTGTTTAGAGGTTGAGTGGAGTCTACAAAATGTTAGGAGACAGTAATACAATACTAAACAATTTTAGTCAAATAACGCTTCAATGTTTTCTTATTGATTTAATTACATTAACTTGGAATACACTTAGCCCAAGTGCACATATGGTGTAGACTTAAAGTTATGCACTACCAACATTCCAGCAATCACCAGTATTCATAAATCAACTTAGCAGTTTTCACCTAGTACAGGCATTTTTTTCTGATCAAAGTTTATCATTCAGCTATCATCTGAACAAATAGAATTGTATACTGGTAAAAGTCAGATTGTACACAAAGAATGGTGGTCATATTGTTAACAAAGAATCTAAATTAACCATATGGTAATAGCTTTTACCACATGGTGGCAGACAAACTACTACAACAGAATCCTCATTCATCATTTTGATAAATGTCACCAAGTATTGGCACAACGTTACACTGCTAAACCACATGGCTTACATACAGTCAATGCATAGATTCAAAATGTAGAAACATAGTTTCAACTTACATTTCTGGGATAATAGAGAAACTTAGACTCGGAGATAAAGTAGATCAAGATAAGCATTCACTCTCTCTCTGTTTGGCCCTTCTCTTTATTTTTGGTGTTTCACCTACAGCTGGTCTGAGGAACAGTGAATGTCAGAGACTACATGTCTCTTATATGTATTATAAACTGTCAAATCAGGTTTCTGATCTGGCTGACAGGGTGTCAATCAAGACACTGAAAGGCAGAGGGGGAGGGTTTGTTCCTCTCACTACTCACCATGGATTGGACTATGGTGGATGGTGGATATGGAAGGGGTGGGAGATACGTTTGCTACATTAGGGAGAGATGGAAGGGGAGAAAGGGGGTGGTGGCATAGATTGGAAATCTATACTGCCATGTGTGGCTCATTTTTAACAACATAAATATTCCCACAAGTGCTGAACACAGGCAAACATAGTCACCATAGTAAATCATGTCTGTTCAACCACTTCAGGCATGAACATCTATTTCACTACTATTCATAGTGGTGAAGAGAACGAAAAATTCTTGAATAACGTCATCAAGCTGAGTAAGGTACTTAAAAAGCAACCTCAAACATTGATAGTTGTTACTGATTATTTCTTTTTCCTGACATCAGATGCATCTGCAACATTATTAGCCAATAGAGATATTAACATATTAGCTTCAGAGGATACCAAACTATATAGGCTATGATTTTTGTAGCAATGATGTTGAAAAGTTGAGACTTTCCTCTGACATCATTATGAACTGTACAATGGAATACAAAATGATCTTCATTTTCTCTCACACCATCTGTACACATTACACACAAGTCATCTATAGTGCCTACAGGATTAAACCATCTTTTGCTTGCATTCAGTCCAAGTGTCCTACTTCTGAATCTAGCGAACGTGTCCCTATGCCATTTATTAGTAACTACAATCAGAATGTTTTCTGGTTGTAAGATACTTTAAAAGAATATGTCTTCCATCTGGAATGCCAGGTTTGTTTATAGCACGATATTAGACGTCTTTAAATTCCCACATGAATGTTCTTTTATCACCAACCCCCTGACTGAACCATGCTTCACCAAACCCTTTTACTGTCAAGACCCACTTTACAGTAGCAGCCCCAGTTGCTCTTTCCTAACTTAAACTGATGCAATAACATATTGCATGCTTGTTTACATAACCTGCTTGTATGTAGCTGGGTAGGTTTTAAACACTTTCAACGCATTTTCCAAAAGATCGAATATACAAGGGATATCTTCCAGTATCACTGTATGCCATTGTATTTAATGAATGCAATTATTTTCTGCTGCATATGTTAACAAAGGTTTCTATTGTCTATCAAATAAATTTCAAAATAAAGGAGGATCAATTGCATTTACTTTTTTTCAAGCTCCCAGGATCTCTATAACTCTTGTTTCCTTTCCTATGCATTTCAGACAATCCACAATGTGAATTTGACCTCATTGTAAAAAGCATTTAAGGTATTTGCTTGCATTGGTTATGGTTACTTCAGCATTAGAATAATACCATTTCTCATTTTGACAAGTAACCCATGTATGCGAAATATAATGATGTTATCTATTTAGATTAACAGTAAATTGCAATCTCTTTTACAAAAGTGAACCACCTATGCGAAATATAATTATATTTCTCTTATCTAAATTAACAGTAAATTGCAATATCTCTGTCTCTTACTTTAATATTCAAGCTGATTCTGTAAACCAACAGCAGTGGTAGAGACTAAAATGACATCGTCAGCAAACTGCAACATGAATAGTTCACAGCTCCAGGGATCATCTGTACACCATGCCTACCTTTTCTTGACAATTTAAAGGCTAACTCATTTATATAAAAAAATGCAAATAAACGTGGATTCAAAAGGCAGCCTTGTTTTACACCTCCGTGGACACAAAAAGAATTTAGAATAAACTCTTTTTTCACTTACACAAGCAGTGACCAATTTGGTATATTCCATGAAGCGCCATATACACTTTTCCACTGACACCAGCTTTTCTCAGACATGCCATTACACGTTTCTATTAATCAAGTCAAACGCGTTTTTTAAAGTCCACAAAAGGACATAACGTTCTTCTTGAGAAACTTTTGTACCAATACATAAGAGTAAAAGAAAAAAAGGTCTATAGTGCTGTGACCTGCTTTCAAACCTGCTTGCTCAAAATATGAGTGTAAACTTTACTAAATGCGCTAAGAAATGCTACACTGATGTAGTTATCTGGGCTATTTGCATCTCATTTTTTTTAATAAATCGTGCAATAATTGAGTTCGATCATTCCATTGGAATGTCCCACAGTCAACTAATTTCTTAAATAATGAAACCAAAAATTCTAGAACAGATTTGTCTACATGTTTTAACATATCACTAAATACCTTATCTGATTCAGTACTTATACCCATTTTTGAGATGCGTAACACTCCATTTCACTTCTTCTGTTGTTCATCGATCATAAATAAAGATTCATCCAACATTTTCCAACTTCAACGTCTTTATATATGTGACATCATATTCATTCTTAAATGATCTGAGTACACTAGAAAAAAAATGATCATATCACTGTTGTGAAGTTATCTCATTATAGATAATAGCCTTTCTGTTAATTGACCTGATTGTCATCCAAAACAACCTTTGATCGTTCATTATCTGTTTTAAATTCTGCAGCTTGTATTCGGCAAATGCCTTCTTGTTTTCTTTCCTTAGTTCAATGTATGTTTCCTCTCTGCAATATAAGTGTTTCTTCTCAATCTATCATTTGACTGTTCTAGCTCTCTGAACTGTTGTTATCGTCTCTTGACAAACCTGTTTGTGTCGCATTCATCATCAAACAATTCATTATTTTTTATCCTACCTACCATCCTAATCATATATGCAGCAGCTCCATATAAGGCATTCAAAAAAAAATCAACACTTTTTTCACAGCATAACCAAAATATCTGTGATTGTGGCAATATACTCTTTAAATTCGTCAGAATTTAACACGTCTTTAAACATCTGTACGTTTTCATCTGACCATATTACTTGCCTCTTCACTGATGGTGGGTATGGATTGCATATCTTTTCTGAGTGGACATTGTTTCTATATAATCTGCACTGGTAAATCCCATGAAAAAAAGATTATCATTCACTTTCAAATTGCAGTAAGAAGCTATTTCTCTTGACACCAAAAAGTAAACCAACAACACTACATCCATGTGGAGATGCAAAAGTAAATTCTTCTTCTGCATTAGTTCCACATGAACTATTTACAATCAAAAGATTAAACAGAAAGCAAAACTCCAACAACAATCATCCAAATCTGTTCACACTGACATCCTTGGGATGTTTTAACCTTCATCCTTATCATCCGTACACTGCACATAATTTAACATTTGCTCCTCTTATGGTTGTTCATTACCTATTCTAGCACTGAAGTCTCTGCACAATACGAAGTGAGCATTTTCATAATTAACAGTTTGCAATACATTTTCTTCAGGACTCAATATACCATTTCTCAGTTCCTTAGTACTGTAAACTGGTCCTCCATTTGGGACTACATAACACGCAATAAGAATAACATCTTTATTAACACCAAAGACACATTTATTTAACCGGACAACAGCCACATTCTAACAACTAAATTTCATTTCTTCCACAAAGTCAGCAAACTGTTTTCTGATCAGTAATAAACACCTCCAAAGTTTCTGACATGATAGGACAATTTTTTTTGCAGAGGAACTAAATTTTATATACTCCATTGAAGATGCTACTAAAATCGAAAGAGGCACCAACGAAGTTTCCTTTAAACATATAATGTCAAGTTCTGAAACAAAATTTACAAAAATAAATGTCAGCAAGTTTTTTAAACATTTTTTTCAATATTATGATTCAGAAATGTTAGTCCACACGCTGATGACCTGGCCTGTCCGATTTAAATGTGTTTGTGCTGGAGTGCAAGGTGCGACCATCTGCTCTGGGCATTTGCCTTAGTTGAAATAACAGGCTGCCCCTGAGGTAAGCATGCATCCCTCCTTGTTGTTTCTCTGTACTTGCCGATTTCGCACGACGGTTTGCACGTGGTCCCAACGCTTGTCATCCGGCCAATGCACGTCTCTGCCAAGTTGGAGGGTGCAGCAATATTGGTTCTCACTCCATTACGCTGGCCAAGTTGGGGTGCAGCAATATTGGTTCTCACTCCATCACGCTGGCCTGTTGCAGGGATGCTAAAACTGGAATTCTCAACACGAGTCATGGTAGGGGAGATTTTATGCTGATTGGCAAACAGCCTGAGGAGAGAAGGCTATCAGGTCAAAGTCCTCACTGCAGAAATTGGAGCTAGGGGGTTTGTAGGAACGTCTGCATACAGCATCAAAAATCAGCTCTCAATTGCAGGGAGGGAAAACCCAGAGCCCTGAAAGCAATGGCAGAAGCAGCAAAGAGGTGTTCAAGCTGGATCTGGTCAAGGAGGAACAAAAGTGAACTTCATAAGGCTTAATATTCCCTACAGATATCAGGTGCCCTAGTGGCTCAGTGGTTAGAGTGCAAGACATTAAGTGGACAATCCCCAATCTGAGCATGTCCAGAGGGTCATGGGTTCGAATCCCAGCCATGACACGTCCCAAGATGGAAAAAAGGGGGCAGCAGAGGGACATCCGGAGTCATGAACCGGGTGTGGCCCAACCCCCCCAGAGGTCAGGAGATAAGAGCCGAAAAACTTGCTTGAAGGGGGCTTCACTTCTGAGGACTCTCTGCTGCCACACTCTCCACGAGTTTCTTTTCTACTACGGTCATTAGCTGTGGACTGATCATATGGTAGGGAACCCCCCATAGTGACGTGACTAGTGCAATGGAAGGGAATTCCTGGTGGGCAAATGGGAGGGGTGACCATGGTCTGAGTATGGGTGGTGGGGAGGGTAGGGATCATTCTTTCTGGTGCATCACCTGTTCCTGCAGTTACCTCCACATAACTTTTGTCCTCAGTCCTACCAGGCCCAACTGTAAGTTAACCCCTTATAAAAAAGCACTTTTTCCTTCTCTTTGCTGTTCATTTGTCTGGAAGTCAGATCATTTGCTATCCTTATTCCATTCCTCTACAACTTTCCCTTGAACTCTCTGTCTCTAATCAACATCATTTTATCCTTCCGCCATTTTATACTTGATGGTCATCATTTTTGGTTCTCCTGTCTTCTTTCTTCCTATTCTATGTGCCCGAAACTATGTCCTCTTCTGTCCACTCCCCGGTCCCATTCTACCCTGTTCAATACCTCACACACTGCCCTAGCACATGCATCATAGTCCTTTATTTTGCCATGCACAATAGGGGCAACGCCAAACCTACAGAGGTTATCTCGACATGAGAATTACTCCAATCTGTCAACCTCATCATGCATTCTATCTATTTCTTCTTTCAGCCCATCCACAGCAGCACACATTCTAACACATTCTTCTCTTCCTTCCGTAGCATCTTCATATAAATGACTCAGATCAGAAGTGTTATCCACTCTGCCATGCAGTCTATGTTCTCACTTTCTAGTTTATCACAATGTTCATAAACTGCTGCACATCTTTCTGATACTTTTCTGAAGTCGTTGTCAATGTCACACAGTTCATCTCCAATGGGCCCTTTTTCTCAACTGTAAATATTATTTGCTGCAATAATAATGGAGCACACACGCTATGAGAATGTCAGTCAGTGTCACATCCACTTCACCCTCGCCCACCTGTGTTAACCCATGTTTGAAAGTTAACACACCTCGATTAGATGATTGAAAGAGGCCAATAAGGGCCTCCGCACGTTCAACTCAATCATAATCCTGCGCCTCTCGTACCAAGACACAAGACAGTTTCACAACCACCACAAGAACCCTGTGGCTTCAGGACAACTCCACCAAAATTCCCTTTAAACTCGGGAGACTCATTCGGCACTGCTGTCAAATCGCCAGAAGAGAGAGAGAGAGGAGAGAGAGAGATGAAGAGAGGAGGAGAGGAGAGAGAAGAGGGAAGGAGGAGAGAGAAGGAGAGAGAGAGAGTGAGAGAGAGAAGAGAAATTACTTGCCAAGAAAGAGGAGAGAGTTACCATGGCAGACGTGTACTTCTTGTATATAACTGATCATGCTATTATGCATATATTTGTTAGGGATGTTACATAAGCTTACAGAACTGTGTCAAAGGCAACCACTACCAAGAACAGATGGTGAAGAAATGGAGTATGACCCCATGTCTATTGAGTGTAGTGATTGTTGTTGGTGTGTAGTGTGTTGTAGGTGGTGAAGTTTAATGTGAGAGTTTATATAATATGATTGATGTTATATTTTGGAATTATGGATAATACTATTAATACAATATTCTATACTATATTTCACGACTATACCGAACTTCTTAAACCAATACGTACACAAATACAAACAACCAACTAAACTCAATAACGCACTCAAAACCATAAAACTAAAATTCACTACCAATAGCCAACACCCAATGTACCCGCTCTTCAGCCGAACCACTGCCACCGCAAATAACATCATAAGTCTGCCTACTCACTCTGTCAAAGTAACCATTCAACTTACCCCTCCTTAGGCCATTCAGGGCCTGTCAGGAATGTGCATTCCCAAGGATTTACCACCTATTGATCCAGATTATACTTTTCCATTTTTTACTTTAATTCAGATCTAGTGTGGATTTCATATAATCATGCACACTTTTTGTATAATATTGCATTTATGTTATAGAAATGGTTCGCTTACTATGTGCTTCTCTTAATCATATCACATGTTTCAATGCATATTTATATGACTCTCATTATATCCTTATCTACAAGCTATAACACAGACATGTATACTCTACATAGGATCACTCATAACCATTTAAAAACTCTGTCATCATGCAACTCATCAACGGTGCCCACAAAAATCAAATTAAAACCACAGATCTAAGAAATCTATGGCAGCTTAGTAGAAAATAGATACAACTACCATTGTACAAATTTATAATACGATCATACACAAATAACTGTTGTCGCTTCACTTGAGTGTACACAGGAAATGACTTGGATAGTTATTTAGAACCCGCATCTAATTCCATGCACCTACAGTAGACTAAACACTGCAGGCTAATCGGAAATCCTTGTCAATGCACATCCTTGAACTCCCCCCTGAACATCGTCTTCCCAAAAGTATTACAGCCACTTCGCCTTCACGCCAGTCTTCTACGCGCCACCACCAACCTTTAATCCGGTTGTCGTCCCAGACTTACAATCCTGATAGACTGTTGTGGTCCCAACACATCCTTTGTTGGTTTTATTCTTCTTTTTTAATCTGTTTTTTACTATGTCTTCCCTTTGGTTTCTTTTTAGTTTTCTTATGCTTTTTAGTCTAATTTATAAAAGTAAACAATTGGGTATTATAAAAACCAACAAAAATTTTTCAAACCAAGCTTTTCTGAAATGACAAATCTGACGAACAATAAAGTGGGAAAACAAGTTTCAGTTAAAAGGCTGTCCAGTCTTGATAAAGTTATTGTTAGGTTTCCTTATGGGAGCAAAACTACAACTTTGGTGTTTAGTTTTATTTGGTTAATTAGATTACAATATAACACTTTCGTTGAATGTTGTTGTTGTGATGTGTTGTGGTTTGGTTTGTTTTTTTTTCGTATGTGCCATGTCTGTGTTGTGGTAAGAACAACGAGGAAAGAGAGAAGATAATAGAAGGAAGAATTTAGAAAATATGTTCCTTACTACTTAAAAGCCATATAAAAGGGAAAAAATTAAGGCCTATGGAAATATGGGCCTTCCATAAAAACGGGTCACGCCAACTCCTTAAAATGACGACTGGCCGACTGTCTCCTCTCTTGACATCTTCTTTACTCCTGAATACTTTCGGGTCCAAGGCTGTAGAGCCATTGATCAAAGATCCTTAATATAGCGAAGATTATTTCTTGTTCCAAGCAATGGATTCTTTGACCAGTAAATTGAATTGAGGTGTGGGTTCTTCTGGGTTACTGTTGGTTGTCTTCTTGCTGGGAAAAAAGAAATAAAAAAGTAGCATAGAAAAACCAAGAAACCAAGTACAGGAGAACAAACAGTCCTTCAAAACAACCAAATACACAACCAAAAACAAACACACAAACACACAAAAACAAATTCGAAACAAACCACAAACATCCAAAACCAATAGACCGCAAAACACCGTACGCACACACAAACATGACCACAAATAAGGCTATACCATCTATTAAGAGCATAATCATTGCACTATTAAATAATTATCATACACATGATTTATATGATTATTCTGTAAAAAATTTTTACAAATATTAAATTATATTTGTTTTTTTTTGTAAAAAATGATAACATCTAGTTACACAACATACTGCAACACACGCACACACACACACACACACACACACAACTACACTACATGCTTGCATCACACAACAACACATCGACTCCCCTCCCCCCAAAAAAAAAAAACAAAACAAAACAAAACAAAAATACAAGAAACCACCACCTCATAATATTAACCTCACCATTATCACCATCACTATTAGCACTATTATGACTACAACTACCATTGCTATTACCTTTTTTAAATTACTATAATCATCAATATAACTGTTGTTTCAACCTCCGAATCATTACAACTGTTATATTGGCTAATGTTATTGATATTATTATTACACTTGACAATATTTCATACATTGCAGCCTACCACTTTTCTCGCCTCCAATATCATCACTACCGTTACTATACGTTACAATCATGATCATTATTAAAACCATTAAATACCTGTAACATCCCATCTTTCCCATAATTTGTATCCTCCTCCTTTTCGTCCTTTCGGTCCCTCCTCTACCCCTCCTCCTCTTTCTTCCTCCATTCCTTCATTAGTAGTACTATTAAAAGTAGTACTATAATCACTATCGTTACTATTACTGATATCATCTTTTATCACATTTTGTACCATTACATTTATTATTATTACAATTATTACCATTACCATTACTGTTGTTGTTGGTATCATCATCATTTTATTATGATTTTATTATTAGTGTTATTAGTGATATTGCCATCATTTCCATCAGCATCCCTCCATCATCGCCACTAACACTGTTGCAACGACAACCATGCTGTTCGACTATCCTCTAACCCCTCTCCTTTCTCCCTACTACAACTGCCATTGTCATATTATCACCAAAAGTGGTTGTAAACCAGTCTTTATTATTTTTCAATATTTCTGTCCTCATCATTATCTTTATTATAATTGATATCAGTGGCATTATTATCAACATCATTACTATTTTATCCCGCATTGTCTCCTTCCGACGGCATCGTTTTCATTCAACGCCCATCTTGCGCCGAATTTAGTGAGATCAGCGATTGCTCTTCTTCAGTTTTGTTGTCCTGAGTGTTGTTTATCTTGCCGGAAGAAGACCTAAGAGGTCGAAACGTGTCGTGTTTTGTCTTGTGATTCGTTTGTTTAAGTTTGGCAGATGCAATACTTTTTTTCTTTTTCTTTTGTTTTGTTGTGTTGTTGTTGTTGTTGTTGTTGTTGTTGTTGTTGTTTGTTGTTGTTGTTGTTGTTGTGTAATGTTGTTGTAAAGATTCGTGACTGTTTTAGCTTTGTTATTTCTTTGGTTTGAATCAAACCTGGATGAAAGGAATAACTTGTCTAACTGCTTCAGCATTTTGTGTGCCTTGTCTTCCTTGGTGGAAAGCAATGTTGTATCATCCATGAAGACTTTTAGAACAGGCATTTGGCGTCATTCCATGGGTCTGTCTAACCTGCACTGCTCATGGCATCTTTCAAGATGACCCTATTGCCAACGCAAACACTGTCAGAGAAATTGCACAGTCCATTGTAATGCCTGTTTCCAGATTAATGCAATCTGGTGTGTTTTCTTGTGAGGAAAACCTCATTTAAAAGCCATGGAAGAACTTCATCAGCCTTTTTCAGATGTTCTTTGGGACATGATACATTTCGAGTGCCAGGCGAACCATCTTGTGTGGAACTGATCCATTGGCATTTGCAAGATCGAACCACACCACGTTTCTCTGTCCTAGCTCTTTGGACTGCTTCCCAAACCATAGTGGTATGTCCCACACAGCCAAAGATGCCTGGGTGTCGCCTTCTGGACTGACGCACCCAAGTATTCCTTTTCTGTTGGTTATTTAGTCAGTCTGGGTTGGAATGGCAGAGAAACAGTTTTCCCTCGACGTTCATTGGTCTGTACTGGTTGATGTCAGTCGAGTTTGCTCTTTGGGAATATACATTCCATCAGCTATCATTCCTTGGCTGCTTACCTTCAATGTCCTCCATGCCGTTCTTATCATTTGTGGAGCCACTCCTGGACATTGGGACATTTCTTATACAGCAGCTTTGATATTCCAATTTGGCCCAGGCGAACATTTGGCTCTGGCTTTGTTAACCACTTTCTCTATATCATCCAGTGTTGGTGGCTTGCCACTGAACTTTCTTTTCTCTGGCACTGCAGGCTGCACCAAGCCCTGGATTTCAAGTGGTGCTTCGCTCCGTGGGTCAGAATATGTTTCCTGAGATACTGCTCAAGAGTTTCTTTGTCCACTGTTTGTGTCCCAGATTTGGATTTTCGAACAGTTTCCTGTAAACAGGAAGGGATCTCTGAAGAGGCAATCTTAGATATTGTCATGACTAGTGATTCGATGTGTGTCATGAACGGAATTGGAACATGTATTTGATGTAATGATGTTGGAAAAATATGGATAAATGTTTTGGTGAATATTTGCACTTGTGGTGTAGGACCACGCTGTTTGTACAGCTGTGTGAAATAAATCAAATGATGGTGTGACACCACGTAATTGAGCATGATTAGTTAGGACGCTGAGAGTTTGAATAATGAGTGAAGCTCACTTTTGTGTGACTGGGTGAATAACAATTTTTGAATCAGACCTGGGGATGGCTTGGACAAGAGCAGACGCCAGATTCTTCTAGTTAACCCTTGTGGGGTTAAGGAACTTTAACTCCCTTATGCGTCTAGCTTGTAGTATTGCCTGTTAGGCAGAACAAACCTTGGGGAGTTGTGAAAGTAGACTTGGAGTCCTGTGGCCTGTGAGAGGTCAGCAATGTCTCTGTGACATGCCTGTATTAGAGGTCAGAAGTGTAATTGCAGGCAGAATTCTGCTGGGGCATTAATTTAGTGCTTGTTCCCTAGAGACACCTCAGTGTCCGAGCCTAGAGCGGCAGCCTCACCTGAACAGTCTGGAAGAAGACCGTTCTTACCCAGCAATGTCATAGTGTTGGAAGAATGAAAGTGGAAAAGAAGAAAGTATTTTGTCATGCATGTCATAAAATATTGATTTGATTTATGTATGTATTTATTTTGATTTTCATAATTATTACATTGAAAGGGGGCGTTTAAAAACAAAGTTTTGGTCTGTTAGTGTTCTTTTGAATACATGGAGTAGATGCGTGTGCATGGAGTTAGCATGCTGAGTTCGTGACCGAGAGCGTGCGAACGCAGTGTGAGGCAGTGGTGACCCCGACTTTTGAACTCCCCCTAGTTTTGAAAAGTGAACCCTCTAAAAATTGAATTGACAATTTACTGAATTTCGATTACATTGAAGGTTGAGGAAAAATACTGATTTGTGCTCCCCTATTCTCACATTCAAAAGAATTATTATCATTATTTAATATTGTTTATAATAATTTCAACTTCATAATTTTGGTATTTATTATTGTGGATTGTCTTGTGATAGAAATGTTTTTCATGTATTGAGAATTCCCATCTCCAGTTCCACGGGTGGTAGCATCAAATAGTGATCTACCTAAGCGCTCCTGTCTGTTTGTCTTTCTGTGCCTTACTATTCTGACTTTTCACTCTCTTGGTTTCAGTTTCCATTCTATTTAATATTCTTCGCCTCTTCTCATGAATAAGCGCCTATCTCATTTTAAAATTGGCATATTTGCTATTTACTTACTTCGGGTTTTTCTGATTGGCGTGTGTAAATGTCCCCTTTCTTTTGATGTTGTAGGGTTACGTTCGGTATTTTTTCCGTGGAAATTCTTTTGTGCGTTTCCTGGCACATTTTGGATTCACCTTGGTAAACAGCGCTCTATTCCACTTTAATTTAAAAACGTTTGCTTTTCTGGGTACTTTCAGAAACCATTCTCCCTTTTTTTCAGAGCGATTTCAAAATTTAATTCCGTTTTTTCCCTTTTGATTAATTTTCCCAGCTTAGGAAAAGAGGGTGCATATACACAAACTATCATAGTAAACTGTGAATGTTCTTTTCTGTCCCGTGATTGTTTCGTTTTCAGTTGTTTACACATTTGAATGTTTGCCACACTCTGAATAACTGATTTGTGTCGACTGAATTTGTGCAACCTTGATTGTTTTATCCTTCGATTTTATGTATTGACATTTTATTGACATCTTAAATCCCTTACCCCCTTTTTCCTGTTTGGATGCTGAGTGTTCTAAAGCACCAATTACACTTCCGATATAATACTATCGGATGGTGAATCTGTCCTAGAAAATACTGTTCTGTCTCCTACTATGTTGGACGAAATACTTCAATTCGACAGATCTTTAGCCCAAGGACAGAGGTTGGGTTTGTCTGGAGATGGTTTAATTGCTTACATTAACCTATGTGAAGATCGTGCTATAAGAAACAGAGAGAGGAAGGAGAAAAAAAGAAGCAGAAGAGAAAAAAAATTAGACAGGTGGTGTTGGAAAAAGAAAGAATGTTGCATTCAAAGGAATTAGAATTGCGCAGGCTTGAATTAGAAGAAAAGCAAATAGAATTTAAGTTAAAACAAGCTGCTGTGCAGGAAGCCACCGAAAACGCTTCTGGTGTTGGTGCTATTCATAATGGACATCCTGCTGTTAAAACTTCTACATCCCCAAACTTCCCCCATTTGATGAAAATCGTGATGATATTGATTCTTTTCTTTTTACGTTTGAAAACCATAGTGTCATGTGCTACCTGGTACCTTGGTTTACGAAGAGTGTTAAAAAAGTCTCCAAATGCATCATTTAAGATGATTATGTTACATATTTTTCTCCACAGAAGTCCAAGACACCAGCAGATAGCCCGGAGGGTCAGTGGAACTGTTCCGTGCACACCTGGCCAAGCTTCTTTCTTTGTGCCATAGTCTTGCTGCTCGTGACAATCTTGAGTGGGAAGATCTCAAAGGGGAACTATCAAAAAAGATTCAATGTACAGAAGATGGGCTTCGTGAAAATTTTCGTTCCTTCAGACCAGAAAAAGGAGAATCGTTTGCTCCATTTCTAATCGTACCAGTCATTTGTTTGATCGGTGGATTGATTTGTCCGATACAAAAAAATCTTTTGATGGTTTGCGTGACTTGTTACTTCGTGAGCAAAGCCCCCAAAGTGTGTCTAAGGATTTAGCTGTTATTTTCAAAAAAACGATCTTGAAGACTGTGAAAGAAATATGTAAACCGCGATGAGAAATCCGCTGCTCACCCGGGGGAAAAAAGCAGTTCGGGAAAAAATCCAATGGCGTTGTATTTGAGGCAAACTTTTGCTTCCCCTAAAATTTTTCCAGGAAAAAATTTCTCAAGCAAACAGAATGCTTCCAGGGGACATTCTAATTTTTCCGAGGGGCGCATGACCAAAACCCAATTTGATGGGGCGGTTACTTCTCTTTCCGCTAGGAACTTCTTCTCGCCGACGCCGGGATGGGTCATCCGGCCCAGGTCGTGGTCGGGAACGTTAGAGGTCGGGGTGGCGCTTTGGGGTTTGGGGATATTCTTGCTGGCTCTGTGGGTGCAAAGTTCTAAACGTAATGAGTGCCCATATGTTAAACAGCAACCCAGAAAAAAGCAAATGTGAGCATGCGTACCCCAAAATAAAACCCCCAACAAACCCCAGCATGTTTTGGTTTTGACGGTGATGTAAAGGGACTTCATATGATCCGTACTGCAAGGGTTTTGGTGCCCTTTACTCGAGACCGGGTCCCATTAGGGGGTACGCAAGGATTTGGTAATAAAGGGACCTGTACACAAGTTAAACCAAGGCTGCCGCTTTCGGGGGCAAAATGATTTTTTTTCCCTTTGGCATGGTCTATTTTTTTACCCCTTATTACCAGGTGAGAAAACCGTTTGGTTATTGATAAACCCCGTCACTGATCATTTTTTGGGGCAACTCTTTGATTCTCAACTCTTGTAGCGGTCAAGGTGGCTCTTTTGTCCCATTCAGTAAAGCATCCCCGCAAGAAAAAAAAAAAGACGGTCCAAACTTTTTCATGTACTTACCTTGCCCAAAATTGGATGTACCCCATAAAAAGGGGGTGTCCCTCGGAAGCAAATTACAAACCCATTTGTTGAGACTTTGAGGACGTTGGGGGGTGAATGATGTTGTATTGTGTGGGAAGATGGTTGTTCGTTGAAAATTTAAGTGGATGTTGGGAAAAATTGTTTTTCCCCCCCCCCCCCCCCTTTTGGTGAAAGTTTTGAGATAAAATGTTCCTTTTTTTCAGGACAGTGTGGGGTAAAAAAGGTACTCTTCAACTGTGTTGTCCTGTTTTTTTGGCCTGGTTCGTGTACATTTTTCTGAATAGTGTCAGTCTGTGATGTCTGTAAAAGACGATCCAAAAAGGGGTCGGTTACCATGTCCCCATTTACGCGCATCCCAGTCTTTATGAACCGTTCATCGTGTTGCATTGATCTGTAGGACCTTTTTGATTCAATTCAGGGTGTCGGATGTTTGACAGTGGTAGATGTTCCACTCGTACCCTGAAGCGGTACCACTAAAGAAGTGGGATACTATATTGCGAAGAAGGTTACCTCAATTTTTTTCAAGGTGGGCTTTCCCAAAAAAAATTTTTGTCTGACTGTGGATCACAGCGGGGGTCAGCCCTCATTAAGAAAAATTCCCGTACGTTCTATTTCTTATATACTAAAACTCCTATCCCCCCTCAATCCAATGGTGTCTTTGAGAGATTTAATGGCCGTTGAAAACCATGCGAAAAAGTGAGTTGGAGGACCTTTCGTTGAGACAGGTACTTTCCAGTTTTACGTTTTGCCTACGGAATTAAAAAATGAAAGTACATTTTTTTCACCTTTTGAACTACGTTTTGGACTTCACCTAGGGGCCTTTTGCATTTTTGCTAAGTCATGGTCTGGATCCAGTGTTCCCCAAGGGGAAAAAGAATTGTTTGTTTATGTTTTACCTTTAAAAAACAGAATTAGTTAACATCCTTTATTGCTCAGGAAAATGGATAAAAAAGGCCACAACTCAACAACTTTTTGGGGCCGTGAGCTAGATGCGTTCATTTCTGTGGGTGCCCTGTTTTGGGTTGCAAGGGTGTAAAAGCAAAAGCGTGTTATTTGGAA
This sequence comes from Conus ventricosus, assembly GCA_018398815.1. Classification (NCBI taxonomy): domain Eukaryota; kingdom Metazoa; phylum Mollusca; class Gastropoda; order Neogastropoda; family Conidae; genus Conus; species Conus ventricosus. The sequence continues at coordinate 10,302 of JAFLJL010002239.1, read as the reverse complement.
GGTCCCAAGTCATTTTGGAAAAGTTCTGATTTAACTGCAAATTGACATGAATGCGGTACAAAGGTGTTCCCATAATATGCGAAACTATTTTCGACAGATCAAATATTGCAATCAACAAAAACAGCGGAAAAAGACAAGATGGTGATTGCATGTATTGCCCGAACTATGACATTGGACAATTACCATGGAATGTGTGCCCTACTTCCAAATCTATTTTCATTTTAAAAGACTTAAAAACTGTGGGCCGTGATGGCCTATTGGCAGATACCCCAGGGGGTGGGAAAAAAAATGGGATGATTAATCTGAAAAACAACTCAGGAAACAAAATTGAGTAAATTTGTTCTTTTCGGAGTTCTCGGGAAAAACCGGGAAAATCGTGTGAGGGAAGTCAAAAAACTCAGTTGCCACGGATATTCCTGTTGTGTCAGATCATACCTTTTACCCTTTGCTGAGGAGCAAGTGATTAAAAGTAAAGAAAGGGTGGCTTGATTGGGTGAAAAATGAGAAACCTACTTCCCTATATTCTCCCCATTTGTTTTAGTACCAAACCAGATGGTTCATAAATTTTGTGTGATTTCGCACTGAACAAAGTCACATTTTTTTTTTTAATTCTAAACCTACCGTTTTGAGGATTTGTTTTGCCGTTGTCACGACCAAGGACTGCCTTGTTACAGTGGCTCTGATGACCGGGAAATGTTTTTCAAGTTAAACCCTATTGCGGGGTATACAATGTTTTGGGCTGACCTTTTTCTAGGCAAAAAAAAGAAGGCAGACAAAAAAAACTAAAAAAAAGTAAAAACATGCTATTAGATTATGATGCAAAGTTTTAAACTAACTGTTTTGTTCTTTTTTTGCTGTTGTATTTTTAAATGATGACAATGCTTCTTGAGCAGGGAAAATATTGATTATCTTGTTACTTTGAAATAATTGACAGGGGTATTTACTGCGGGCTGTATCATTTTTTTTGGGGGAAAATGATGTTGTTTTTTGGCTTCTTTTTTTTTTTTCATGAATTTATTCTGGAGGATGTTGTCGGGAAAACCTTAATGTGGTATTTTTTTTTAAATGCACATGTATGAAAATGTAATACGTTCTTGTTTTTTTTCAAATTTTTGATATAATAAATTAGATAATGTTTAAATTCTGTGGAAAAAAAATATGAATCAATTTTTTTCATCGGGGTTGGGGGGGTGTCAGACAGTAATTCGATTGTGACCGAGAGCACGCGAACGCGGTGTGTGAAGATGTTTTTTTTTTTTTTGTTTTTTTTTTTTGCCCCTTCTCCTTCGTTTCTGAGGGCCCCGTGTTGTGTTTTCAGAAAGATATGAGGAGGTTGCTTCGGTGTTAGCTGTTTCATTCCACTGGCACCCACAGTTCCGTTACGATGTCCCAGGGCGTATTTTTATTCCAGTGGTTTTTTCAGCGTGCATGTCCGGGCACTGTGGTTTGAGTCTAGTTTTGGGTTTTTACCGACGTTATATTCTGCTGGCGAAGTGCTTTTGTTAGTTCACAAGAGTTACACAGGCCCCCTTCTTTAAACGGATGTCAGCCTCCCCCTCATATAAAATTCTCTCCATAGAACAGGGAATTCCCCTTTATTGCCATTTTTCAGGGTCAATTGTGTATTTCCAGTGTGTCGGGTCGCAAGATTTTGTTTTTTTCATCCCCCTCCCCCCCCCCCGCCCCCGATAAATCCGGGGCAGCAAAAGAAAAAAAATAAAGAAAGGCAAGGTGGGAAAACCACCACGGCCCCTTAGATCTGTCTTTCCCTTGTATCCCGGGGCCTAGACTGTTCAGTGATCTAACAGTGTGCTTTCCCAGTGTCTCCGGATGGTCATGGATGTCAGTGATCAAATCGGGGTTGTCTTTCCCAGTGTCATGCCGGATGGCCATGGATTTCAGTGTTTAACCATGTGTTTTTTTTCCCCGGTCATCCCGGATGGTCCAGGACTGTCAGTGATCAACCCTTGTGTGTTTTTCCCTGGTAACCCGATGGTCCATGGACTTTTCAGTGATCTAACCATGTGTGTCTTTCCTGTATCATGCCGGGGGGTCCAGGACTATTCAGTGATCTAACCATGTGTCTGGGGAAAAAAAAAACACCCACGCGTGTTGACAGCAGACAGTACACGAAGAAAATTAGACAAATGTTTGGGGCCTGAACTCGAAGTTTCAAAGGGAAACAGGGCCATTGGGGGTCTTCACTCCTAGATGCCCTTTATGCTGCCGGCTTTTTTTTTCCCTGCCCACAATCGGGGAAAATATGGGTCCGCAACTTTTGAAACAAAACCCCCCCCCCCCCCCCCCCCCCCCCAAACCCATCATCCGGGATGGGGGTGATGGTAGATGGCTGGTGGGCCCGATCTGCACCGAAAAGTCTGTAAGTAGGGGACGGGGGGTGGCGCAGCGGGGAAACTGTTGACACTGGTCTTCCTATCACCTGCTTTGCCCGCTCCAGAAATTCGTGTTTTACAAGTCTTTCAAACTGCGGACGGCTGCGCCACCATCTTGTCCTGGGCAGTTTTTCTCCCATGTTGGTGGCGATTTGAAAAAGGGCCCTTCAGGGGGGGATTTGAGGTGTTTTTGAAACGCTTCCTGGGTCCCCCGAGAGCGTTTGCCCTGTAGCAGTTCGCCAAAAAATAGTTTCTTTGGCAGCTGATGGGCTGCCCGCGAGCTAGTGACCTGCCCAGCAAGGCTTTTTTTTTTTTTTTTTTTTTTTTTTGGGGGGGGGGGGGGGGGGGGGGGGGGTCCAACCAGAGCGCGGCAATTCCCACAGGGATAACTTATTTTGAATGTCACCCCTTTTTTTTTTCCCCCATCATTTCCCTCTTTCCCCCCCCCCCCCCCCCCCCCCCTTCCCGCCCTCTCTCTCCTCTGTCCTTTCCCCCCCCCCCTTTTTTCTCTCGTCCCCCCCTCCTCTCACTGCCACCCATCCTCATCTCCCCCTTCTCTTTTTTGGCTCCAACTCCCCCCTCCCCCCCTTTTCACCTCTCCCCACCTTCTTTCCCTCTCCCCCTCTCCAACTGCTGTCTCTCCCCTTTTTTTCTCCCACTTTTCCTTTCTTACTGTCTTCATTCAAAAAGGGGCCCCCGGGGAAAAAAAAGGGTCGGCAAAGGGGACATCAAAAAAATAAAAAGAATCAATGGTAAATATTGCATACGCTCCCGTTATTCCCCCTTGCCCCCCCCGTCGGGGGCCTCCTCCCCTTATTTTTTTTCCCTCTTTTCCCCCTTTTTTAATCATTTCTTTCCTTTTTTTATGCGAATTTTATCACTTAACATTCTGATAGGTGCTATACAATGCAATACCAAAGAAAAAAGTTAAGCACCCCCCCTTTATTTTCAACTGTCAGAATTTCAACAACAAGTATTACCCCAAAATTTTCAATTTTGTCAAGAATGGTTTTGTCATTGAAAGGTAAAACCAGTCGGCTGGTGAAGCATAGTCATGGTGTGGGATGCACGTGCATTCGGTTTTTTTTAAATTTTTAAAATTGAGGGTTTTGGGGAGTACCAGTTTAGCAAACAATTGTTTTAAGAAAAGAATTATTGCAAAGAAATATGGTTGAAAGGGGGATGCGAGGCCAAACATGGAAAAGATTGGCATCACCCCACTGGAAGTCCTTTTAAAGCAATCGGGGGTCAATTGGGCTTCGACTACACTGTCATCAGCCGGGGGTGAGAAACCCAGCAAACCAACCATGGCAGGGCCGCCCCAAATTTTGGCCCAACAGCAACGTCACAGCCGAAGACGGGCTTACTTCGAAAGATACGCCATGAGCCATGAACCCAAGCCCAGCTTGTAACGACAGTGGATGCCTAAAAGACAACTTTCCAAAGAACATTTCAGAAAACCCCTTTTAAAAGCCCATGGTATAAGGCGGGGGGGGTTTGACTGACAACCCAAAAGGGCGGCGTTTGGACTGGTACTGTCTCGCTCGGCGGGGGTGGGAACCCGAGGGAAATGGAGAAAGATACCCCCTGGCGGGCAAAAGCCGATTCCTGCTGCACGTCACTGATGGAAGATCAAGAGTTTGGAGACGCCCAAATACGCCATGCGCCCCGGGCATACGGCAACTGTTCCTCACGGGGGCGGGGTTTTAAATGGTCTGGAGGGGGCCTCTCCACGACTGCAAGCTGGATTGATTACCATTCAGGAACCCCACAGGCGGACGGACATCCGAGATGCCTTGGCCGGTCGTTTTGCCCATTTTTTCAACCCCCCTTGCCCCAACCCTGTACATGGATGCAACGCCAGCCTCTCGTGCTCAAGCTAACAGGCTTTCCCAGCAAAAAGCCGTGCAGACCTGCCATGGCCGCTAGCCCAGACCTCATCCACTGGGGCCCCCTCTGGGAATGATTGGCGCGCTTGCAGCCCCGGACCCCCTCCACAAAAATCTGCATCAAATGGAAGCTGCACTGCATCAGGGGTGGCACAACTGACAATGCAACAGATCCGGCGCTGACTGGAGGGGTGCGCGCAGGGGTTTAGGCGGTCATCCAGGCTCGGGCGGGTTCCATGCCACTGAACATTTTATTTTTCTTTGGCTTTTGGGATTATGGCAATGTTTTCAAATAAATTGCCCCTTTTATTAACATATGATTTTGTAAGGGGCCTGCTTTTATGGGGTTTTTTTTTTATGGGAAAATGTCATTGATCTTTCTTTTGCAAAAACCACATTCTGTTTTTTGATTTTGTATATCATTTGTTGTGTTTTCATGTTGCAAAATCTTTATTTAATAAAAAACAAAAAAAAAAAATGTTCCCATTAAACGTTTATACAAAAGAATTTCAGTTTCTCCCAAAATAAACAAATTGGAGGTGCTTAACTTTTTTTTTTTTGTGTTAAATTTTGCCACAGACTTTCGGTTTTCTCAAATCCAGCTCTTTTTCATACATGAATGAATGTGAATAGGAGTACCGCACGAAATTTTCCAACGCAATTAGTTATAAGAATAAGGTGATGAATACTGGTCATTTTGTGCGTAAGCCACTCTTTTCCATAATTCCAAATAAAACTTCAGTTTGGGTACCCCCATGGAACATTAAAATTCTGCAAAAAAAATATTTTTTACACATGACCAAAAAGGTTTATTTTTAACGTCAAAAAAGAAATGCTCAACAAAAATTCCCCTTCAAGGCCATCGTCTCTGTGTAGTCCAAAAATTTCTTTTAAGGCCCTTTTTCCTTGCGTGAACCCTAAGTGTCTGAAGCGATCAAAACTAAAAGGGTTTCGTTGTTTTATTCGTTTAATATACCGCAAAGACCCCAAGAGGGCAAAAGCGTTGTTTTTTTCTTGTGATCGTTTTTCCCGTTCTTGGGCGGTTCGCAACATTTAATTTAAGATTTGCTTTCCAATTGATTTTGATGTTGGGCGCTGACAGTCCGACCCTTGCATGTTTTTGTATTGGCTTTCGTGCTTTTGAAATCACAGCGTCCAGACGAGTGGATGGAAGATATCTGAATGACCCATGTGACCCGGTTTGAATTTGGGTAAAAAAGGTCATATACGTTTTCAGGCGAAACTGACCCCGAGAGGGGTCATGTTGGTAGAGCTTATGCCTTTTGATCCCTTAACTCCTTTCTTCCCCCCATCTTCTATTACCAGGTCTCTCCTCTTTCCCGAAAGTAAGGGAGACACCTATACAACTAGCATAAAACAGTAGAGAAAGGGATCCCAAGGCGTTCATAATTAACTACGGCGAATTGTGAATAGAATTCGACGAAATGCAGTTACATTAGTTTAAGAAGATGACTTAAATTACATGAAGTTTAAAAATTTTTTTACTCTTCCGTTTTATTAAGAAAAACGAAATTTTTTTGGATGTGTTAGTATATGCCCTTTCCCAAATCAATTTTGTAACCCTTTTCTTAGCACATTCCCTGGTGTTACAATTAAAAAGGCACACCCAAAAACTACAAGAATCAAATTTTAAAGCAATTCCATACGTTCATCCAAAAAATAGCGCCTACCAAACTTTAAAAGTCTTTTGAGCCCTCTAGATTTTCGCAAAGTTAAGAATATAACGACGTTTAAAAACGAGTGTCCATAAATAAGGGAATAGAAGCCTAAAAAACTGTCCCCGGCTAGGTGACCCCCTTTACATGAACAAGTAACACTGAAAACCCACACCCACACAATTAACTAAGAACAGGCAGGCAGGCGACACACACGCGCACACACACACACAACACACCACCACACACACCACACACACACACCACAACACACACACACACACACACCCACCACACACCACCACACACACACACACACAGAGTGTGTGGGGGGGTGGGCAGCTGGGGTGGGTGTGTGGGAAAAATTGAATCGATTCAAAACGTTTGAAAATGTGTAGTGTTGATTACACACTGTTAGTTCAGGGGCGGAGTAGTTTGTAGGTCGGCACTGGACTCATAATCTTGGGATTCTGGGGGTTTCGGGTTAAATCTCTGCCCGGCCCTTTTTCCCACAGGGAGATTTGTCGCTCGAGTTAAATTTTTCTGCCCGTTCTGAAAGAGTTCTTTTTTGAGGGCTATAAACCAAAGTCGTGTGTGAACACCCGTGGGGGCCTCGCCTCAGCTGGTTAAGCTTTCAGCAATGCCGCCCCCTGGCGGTGCAGCCTACTTTCTCTCCCCCCATGAATGGGACGTGTTGTTATCACATTCCGCTCCCGTAGTGTTGCTTTCAGCAAACCTTCGATGGAACGATGCTGTTTTCTGTACTTTCCGCATGTGCTCTCTCTCTCTCTCTCTCTCTCTCTCTCTCCTCCTTCTCTCTCTCTCTCTCTCTCTCTCCTCTCTCTCCTCTCTCTCTCTCCTCTCTCTCTTCTCTCTCTCTCTCTCTCTCTCTCTGTGCAACCCCCAAAATTACAAATGCCCCTTTAACTTTTTGATGTAATATCAATGAGCACTGGATATGTTTAATATTATTCAAAGGGGTGCTGCAGCATGAAAAAAACTGTAAACTAGGTTTGGGCAGTCGAAGCGGGTTTTGGTTTGATGAGGACTGCAAAAAAATAGAACTCAACTGCGCGATTTTTAAGAAAATTCTAGATCATCAAAGCAATAGATTCTTTGTCGGAAATGATGTCAGGGGAAAAACTAAAGAAGACGAATAGATACACAAAGGCTAGAAAGAATACAAAAAGCTTTTAGAAATAAAGAAAAAACAATTCAATAGGAATACACTAGACAAGTTATTGGCTTCAATTAATAACCAAAAGGAATTTTGGATGTGTATGTCCGATATTTCGTTGAAAAGAAACAACCCAAAAATAATATACCTTTAGATAACTGGTTTCTGCACTTCAAAGGTCTGTTGGATAAAGGTTTGTCATGTAGTGGTAGTGATGACTTTCCGGAAGTTGATAATGAATATATGAATCGCCCAATTTCTCGTGAAGAAGTTCTGTTAGCGCTGAGAAAAGTTAAAAAACGAAAAGCTGCTGGACCTGACGGAATAATCGAGAGTTTTTGAAAACTCCTTGTGAAAAAGTTGTTGATTTTTTGGTTAAATTCTTTAATGCATTATTTGAAAGAGGTGTTTTTCCTGAAAACTGGTGTGAGTCTGTGACCCTTCCGCTTTATAAAAAGGGTAATGTAAATAATACCAATAATTATAGAGGTGTCTCTCTGTCAGATGTAAGTAGTAAAGTATTCAGCGCCATTATCAATCAAAGACTACAAGATTATGTGGAGGAAAATAACATAACTGGTGAATGTCAAGCAGGGTTTAAACATGGATATTCAACTATTGATCATGCGTTTACTCTCATGGCTCTAATCCAGAAACAGTTTTCCCTTAATCGCAAATTGTATGTAGCATTCATTGACTTTGAAAAGGCGTTTGATTCAATCAACAGAAATTTATTGTGGCCTGTCCTGTTCAAAAACGGAATTACGGAAAGACTCTTTAAATGTGTTAGAAGCATGTATAATGTTGTCAAAACAAGAATTCGATGTGGTGCAAAACTCACAGTTACATAAATTGTACTAGAGGTGTAAAACAAGGAGATGTCTGCAGCCCTATTTTGTTTTCTTTTTTTATAAACGAGCTAGCAATAGAAGTAATAAATAACGGAAGACATGGTGCTAGGTTTACTGTAGATTATATGGAACTCTTTATCATGTTGTTTGCTGATGATATAGTTTTACTATCTGAAACGGTTATTGGTTTGCAAACTCAACTAAATAGCTTGAAGACTTCAGCTGACCAGCTACAATTGAAGGTAAACATGGATAAAAGTAATGTAATAGTTTTTAGGAAAGGGGGTCACTTGTCTGCCAGGGAAAGAGGGGTATACAATGATATTGCCATGCCAGTAGTTAATGTTTACAAGTATCTTGGAATATTTTTTTTCAACTCGTTTAAGTTTTGTAGCCGCTTGCAGAGATCTTTCTGGAAGAGCAAAGAATCGCTTGTTATGTATTTTGAAAAAGCTATACCTTTTGAAAAACAATTCTTTAGAACTTTTTGTCAAGATTTTCGATATTTACATACAACCGATTGCACTATATGGATCAGAGTTGTGGGGACTGGACAGAAAAATCAAAATGCATTGTGAGTCAGTCCATTTATTTGGCCTTAAAAGGTTTTCGGGAGTGGATGTAAAAACTCCAAATGATTTAGTGTATGGAGAAACAAACAGGTACCCACTGTACATAAACGCGGCAATTAGGTGCATTCGTTACTGGTTCAAATTATTGAAAATGAACATTGATCGACTACCAAGAAAATCTCACACCATGTTATACGATTTGGACTCAAAAGGGAAAAATAACTGGGTATCAAATATTCGATTATTTCTTTACGAATTTGGTTTTGGTTATGTGTGGGAGTGCCAAGGTGTTGGTCAAGAAAATCTATTTGTGCAAACTCTACGCCAGAGATTAACTGATTGCAGATGGCAAGACTGGGAAAGTCATATAAAAACAAGTGAAAGGTTTAAAATGTATAGAAGTTATACATCTGGTCATCTAGTGAAGGCATATCTTTCGTTTAATCTGGATATATATTTGCGGATTCTTGTCACTAAATTTAGATTTGGTATATCTGAAATTAATGCGCATGTGTATCGCTTTAAAACTGTATATGGTAATGAGTTGGTGTGTCCTTTGTGTAAGGACTCTAATGAGGACGAGCTTCATTTTGTTCTAACATGTTCTGTTCTGACTGATCTCCGTGTGAAGTATATTCCAGCAAAATTCTATATGAATCCATGTTTGTTTCGATTTTGTCTGCTTATGGCATCGAAAGATGAAAGAATAGTACGTAAATTAGCATTGTACCTGCATAAAGCCTTTCAGTTAAGGCAAACTCTTCTTTCGTGATTTATGGTAGAAAACATGCTTGTAATGGACTATGAATTATGCCAGAAAATTGCATTATGATATATGTTAAACATTGTTACCACCCCTCGTTCATATGGGGCTTTGGCCTTATTGAATAAATTATCTGAATCTGAATCTGAATCTGTGCAACCCCAATCGTGCGATAATGGACTTGACCAGTGATTGTGCGGACTGAGGCACTGATCCAGTTTTCACTGAATGTGTGAAAATCAAAAGAATCTGTGGCGTGCATTCATTCAGTGGTAAAGGGAGGGTGCATCACTGTGTTTAATCGCAAAAATCTTTTCTTCCTGTTACATGTTAGACCGCTGACTTCCCCAGGAAAAGGTAGGTGCAGTAGCTTGTAAGAGATCGTCGTGGATCCTGTGGTAGGTGTTTACCTTGCATACAACGAAATACACCAGGTGGTATTGACACGACAAGGATCCTTTTATTTACAAACGTTGAAGAATGTAAGAACAAAAGAAAACAATCCACTGACCTTCAGGTTCAATAAGCGTACAAGCACTCAATCGTACATGCAGCAGCAGTTATTCTGCTAATGGCTGCTTCTGTTCGACTAGACACAAACTCAATGAACACTCGAACACGTCTATGCTCGACAATGACTAGAACTCTTCGACAATTCTCATTTCTCTCTCTCCTTCAGTCGCACAGCCTTTATATGTAATCTAAAGAGTTTTCTCACGAAAATGCTCGATCATTCTTTTCTAGAATATTCTGCGTATTGGTAAGGTAAACCATAAAATTGCGACAAGCTTATGCGAATGTGATTCGATCAGCTTCTACACATTCCCGAACCTTCAGTAATGCACTAGCAACTTACAGAGACCTAGTGAGCATTCTAACATAAATTTGAATATTCAAATCACATTGTCAATCGATCCGAACACAAAACTGAATAATTAGACATACGTTCACTTTACAAAGTTTTGATGTTCAATAGCACTT
>JAFLJL010002238.1:0-26831 GCA_018398815.1 Conus ventricosus | reverse complement strand
AAAAAACTTGAAAAAAAAGCTTCACAAAATTACATTTCTTTCCAAGCAAAAAATTAGGACCGTCACAATGATTTTTGAAATTTTGTCTTTAAAGTTGTGGGGGGTGGGGTTGTGGGCGTTGGGGACGTTCCTTATAAAAGGAATTAATATTAGCGGGAAAAAAACTTAACGTTAAACCCCTTTAACGTTACCACGTCGTTCTTCCAAGGCGGGATATTAAAAGTCATAACAACAGCAACAAAATCAATGTTGCTTAATAGAAACAATCTTACGAACTAAATTTGGATTAATTTTACACTTTTAGGCCTCGTAGGGTTTTATTATATGAACAAGTTTTGACAGAGGATGATAAAAAAAAAAAAGGATTAGATTAAATTTGTTAAAAAAACAGGGAGCATTTAAAAACTTTATGATAAAAACCCCCTCTTTGTTCAATGATTTGTGGGCAGCTGGTTGGGAAAAACAATTTTTCCCCCAGATTATTACAAACAGTTTATCCATAATTTTGATCATTTGTGATTTTCTGCCCAAACACTTAAAAGGGAAAAAAGCATATCATGATAGAGGTTTTAATGGGCGACAAGACGTTTTTTAGTTAAACCTAGCACTAAACTAGTGAGTGTTTTGAATGTTTTTATAAATGTTTGAGGAACGCGACATTTTTTTAATAGATGACTTTTCGGCGAAAAAGATATAGAAAAAGAAAAAACTTTTTGTAAAAGCTGGCTTTCAGGGGAAAAGACACGGGGAAAGTGTGTGGATTTATGCCAAAAAAATTTAACCGGTTTTAAAAGACTTTAGAGAATTTTAAAGACTGTAGTGTTTTTCCAGAAAGACAGAGACTCATTTGAAAAATGTTTGCGCGAAAAATGTGTTTTTGAAAACGATCAAGAAAAAATGGAAAAACAAAAACAAAATTTTAAAATTTTTGAAAATTAGTATTAAAAGGGTAACCCTACACAGATGTCTGTTTGTAAATAATCGTTTTTTTTGGTTATTGAAGTCCCTTTTTCGAGAAAAGGAAAAAGGGGGCTTTTAGGGCCCCTTTCGCCCAAAAATTGGGGGAGGAGCAAGTGGTTAGAATTGGGAAAAAGCTGTTCTCTCGATTTAATGAATAGGCCATTTGCCCTGTCATAAAAGGACAGGTGGGTAAGGGGAAATCACCAATTTAGTATGTTAATACAAACAAAAAAAAATCAAGCAAAAAAAAAAGTTACAAATGTGCACGTCGGCGCGCCGTTAACACATACACTCCCATGCGCTACACACCCCCACCACCACAACCACACCAAAAAAAACAAAAACACACACACACACCTCTCTCCTCCTCTCTTTTTTTCTCTCTCTCTCTCTCTCTCCCCTCTCTCTCTCTCTCTCTCTCGCTCACTTTAATCATAAAAACCCAAATCCGTACAGGTTTTTAAGCGTGACGCATTAAGTCGTTTCTGAGTTTGAACGCTTTTGACAAATACAAGGCAATAGGTATACATATTCTTGAGTTGGATAGTAACAGAGTTAGTTTAAAAGCATTTGGCTTTAAATAATATTTTTCTGGTATGTATAACTGACGCAGAGCCCTGTATTGTTGGCATATGATAATGAAATGGAATTCTGTTTCTTCAACATTTGGACAAAATGGGCAATTCCCATTTCGACGGAGTGAGTAACGGGAAAGGTGCGTCTTTAACGGGGACACACCAAGCCTTATCTTGTTAAATATTTTTTAAATTAGAACTTTTTATCTTATACATATATTGCGGATATCACACAATTGTCTAAATGATGAGTAGAAAGTGTACTTTTCTTTACCCCTGAAGTTAGAGTCTAGTTCTTGCAAATGGCAATCAAGCAGTCTTCGTTTAAAAGCAGAAAGAAAAGATTTGGTATCGCCCACTCCGTGATTGTCGAAAACGAAGCGGAAACCATATTTAGATAAAGTATCGCTCACCTTAGTGACCAGTTCTTTTTCCCATTGGAATGAAGTGTATACAACATATATAAGCTTTCTTTGGTATACGGTGTTCATCCATCACGGTAAGTTTTAACCAGTACTTTATACATTTAGTGTAGGTTTGTATATACAATGGATGTCTGTTGCTTTCGCAATATATAAGAATATTGGATGTCTGTATACTAACATTAAAAAGACGTTTAATAGCAAATAGATGTACTCTTTCTTGCAGAAAGCCCCCAAATTTCTGCTCCATAGGTTAGAATGGGTTGAATTTGACAGTCAAACATTTTGAAGAAGAGCTTAGCGTTATTTTCTCTAGAGACCATAAGAATCTTAGAATTCCAAAGATGCTTTTCTTAGCTTTCATTGCCATATATTTTAATGAGTATGAGAAGGTTAAACCTGTTGAAAAAATTACTCCTAAATACTTATATTCATTTACAACCTCAAGACGTTTACCATCATAAGACCACTTTTCCTTTGATGCAATATAGCCCCCATTTCTAAATACAATTATTTTAGATTTCTCAAAATTTACATTTAGTTTAAGTCTATTGGCTGAGGAGTTCAGAATATCTACTTGACGTTGAAGACCTACTACCGAGTGAGAGAGAAGAAAACATCATCGGCGAAAAGCAGGATTAAAATTTGAATAAGATCAGGTGTTAGAGGTATACCATGTTTGCCATGTTGCATAATGTCGTTTGCAAGCTCATTTATGAATAAAGAAAATAAAAGAGGGCTACAGTTATCTCCCTGCTTTAACCCACGGGGACATGAGAATGCTTCTGTATTACCCTGCCTAGTACAGACTCTAGCTGTCACAACGCTGTACATGCTTCTAATCGCTTTATTCATTTTTTCCATGAATACCATTTTTGCGCAATATTAGCCACAGTTGTTTCCTATCTATAAGGTCAAAAGCCTTTTTAAAATCAATGAATGCAGCATACAATTTTTTACCACTAGATAACTGTTTTTTGTACTAATGACAATAAAGTAAAAATTTGGTCTACCATACTATAATTTTTTCTGAATCCTGCTTGTGATTCATTTAGGAGCTTATTTTCTTCTATCCAACTTGTTAATCGTTTGGTAAGAATATAAGTGTATAGTTTACTGCTAATATTCAGGAGGGAAATGCCTCTATAGTTATCTGGCGAATTAATATCCCCTCTTTTATGTAAAGGTTGGATAAGCGATTCAGACCAGCTACGTGGAAACGTACCAGCATCATATAAGTTATTAAATAGCTTTGTCATAAACAAAACAAATTTTGGTGAACCATATTTATAGAATTCAGCTCTGAACTCATCAGGTCCAGCAGCTTTCCCTAATTTTAAAGCTTTGAATGCGTCTGCTACTTCTGTAACAGTAATTTCTACATCTAGTATGGAAGTATCTAAATTTGGAATATCAAACCACTCTTCCGCAACGTCAACATCCAAATCAACATTATCACGATCTATTCCGTAATCCAAACCATTGTCAGAATTAAATACTTGTTGGAAATGGTCGTACCAGTCATTTTTTGAAATGGTATTGTCTACCAACGTTTTGCTGATTCTAGATTTAATTGTTCCCAAAATTTCTTTGGGTCACTTTGTTTGCTTCAAGGACCCCTAGCGTATCGTTTTTTGTCTTCTAATCTCTTAAATTCTAAAGAATTTTTTATATTGTCGCCTATCTTCATTATATGTGTTTCTGAGTTCTTTTTCTATTTCACTGTCGTTACATCTATAAAAAGTCCTAAGGGAGAGACGCACCTTAGACTTCATAGTTCTACACTCAGCGTCAACCATGGTTTATTAGAAGGCATGCCTATTGCAATTCTTTTTTTCATACATTGGCTGGCAAGAGTTAGACCTTCATTGAATTTATTAATGGCAAGATCTACATCATAATCTATTAATACAATCGCTAAATCAATGATGGATGCTACTTCTTCTGATACAAGTGCCTCCTTACATTCATTCACTTTGTCTTGGTCCCAGATAAGTTTCTCAATAATAGTCTTTCTAGGTAAGTCATAAGTCGTTATCAAGTTGTTTTGAGCATTAAAAATCATTGTCACAGGCATGTGTTTGGCTTCAAATTCTAGGTAAAACAACGCAATTCATTAACACATTCAAAAATAGACTCTGATACCAAGATATAATCAATGACGCTTGAACCATTATGTGAAATATATGTATACTCACCTTTCACATCTCCATAAACTGACCCGTTTAGTATTAATAAGGAACATTGTTCGCACAAGTTTATCAAATAACGACCAAATATCATTTATCATACAATCTTTAGAGTTTCTTGGATATTGGTCCTCTGGTACATTATTATTGTCAATATGAGAAACATCAGAAAAGGAGAAGTCATTTGCGTTGGAATTACCAGTCCTGGCATTCAAATCTCCCATAATTATCAAAGGTTGATCTCCGAACTCTTCATAAATATCGAGAATAACTTGTTCAAGAATTACTTATACCATTGTCAATCTCGGTTTCCGCATAATAAGGGCTTTGTGATGGAGGAATGTATATGCCTATGATTATTACATCCACATTTAAACCTGTACATAGTTTAGATAACCTCAACACACACACAATTATCGCATTCTATAGGAACATGTTTAACATATCTTGTAAATACCTTTCTTATCAACAAAGCCACGCCACCTGATAGTCGTGATGAAAACTATCTGATAACTTTAACCCAGGTGAAATAAACACATCAAATGATGGAAACAGGTAAACAGGGAATTCAAACTGTAAATGTTTCTGTAAGGAAAACTGCATCATAATTGGAAAGAAAAACTCTGATCGCTAGATCATAAATTGTTCGTAAACCTTCAATATTATAGGTAGCAAATGAACTAAGCGTCTTGTTTGCTATCCCAAGACAAACAGAGGACGATGATTCTATGACATGAGCAAGGCCGAATCCCTAGGTGATTTCTGGTTTTTGTTTAGAGTCAGTGCGTGCAGAGCCAGTCCCGACACGGGGGAAGCATTCAGTAACATGCCGTTGCCTGGTTTTGATGTCCACTGACTGGTTCTGTTGTCTTGGTTGTTGCTGTCTACTTTTGACTCTACTTCGTGTCAGTCTACCATGAAGTATAGGAGTCTCCGAGATTAGTGAAAAATCATCTTGGATTGCTTGTTTCCTCGGATCAAGGACAACGTTTTGGTTTTGGCTGCCTTCAGGAGTTATCTGGTCCATCTCCTCTGCCTGCTTTACAGAGGACTGGTTCTCAATCCCATCAGGACTGGACCAAGTATCAGTCAATTGTTTAACAAATGTTTGACTGGAGTTTATTTCTGACTCATCAATAGGAGGGGCACGAGGGGAATGGGGAGTAGCTGGATCAGCTACTGACGATGAAGCTGTATCAGACACATCGCAAGGTAAGTGCTGTGAAAACGCACTGAATTCATCGTAATCACTCGATCTCTTAGACGCATTATGAATATCGGCTACATCAGGAGTGTTCAAAGCGTCAGACAGGCCACAAACACCAGGGTCAGTGCGGACACCAGGAGCCCCTGGGACGATAGCGGCACCACTGTGGACATAAGGGACACCTCCGTAAACTCCACAGGCACCAGCATGGACACCAGGAGTAGACTGAACGTCGTGTGCACCAGTGTGAAGACCAGGAGAAGACTGAGCATCATGGGCACCAGTGTGAACATCAGAAGCACCCGTTGTGAACACCAGCGTGGACACCAGGAGCAGACTGAGGATAATGGGACATCAGCGTGGATGTCAGAAGCACTAGTATGGACACCAGCTTGAACACCAGTGTGGACTCCAGGAACATCAGGGATACAACTTTGGACATTAGCGTGGACATCAGCGACACTAGCATGGGCACAGCGTGAACAACGGGACATCGGCATAGACACCAGTATCAGAACCAGCGTGAACATCAGGGGCACCAGTGCGAACACCAGTATGAACACCAGTGTGGGAACCAGCGTGGACATCAGGGACACCAGCGTGGACTTCAGGGACAACAGTGTGAACACCAGTATGGGAACCAGCCTGGACATCAGAGACACAAGTGTGAGCACCAGTATGAAACAAAGTATGAACATCAGTGCGAACCCAGAGTGAACACCAGTATAAGGACCAGTGTGGACATCAGGGACACTAGTTGTGAACACCAGTGTAAGCATCAGTATGGAAACCAGTGTGGACATCAGGAGCACCAGCGTAGACACCAGGGACACCAGCGTGGACATCAGGGACACCAGTGTGGTCCACCAGTGTGGACACCAGTGTACACACCAGCAAAGAAACCAGCGTAAACATGAGGGACACCAGCGTGGACACCCGGGACACCAGCGTGTACATCAGGGACACCCGCGTTGTCACCAGGGACACCAGCGTGGACATCAAGGACACCAGCGTGGACACCAGGGACACCAGCGTAGATATCAGGGACACCAGCGTGGACATCAAGGACACCAGCGTGGACTTCAGGGACACCAGCGTGGACACCAGCGTGGACATCAGGGACACCAGGGTGGACACCAGTGTGGACACCAGTGTGGTCATCAGGAACACCAGTGTGGACATCAGGGACACCAGCGTGGACATAAGGAACACCAGTGTGGACATCAGGGACACCGGCGTGGATATCAGGGATACCATTATGGACACCAGTATGGACACCGGTATGGACACCGGTATGGACACTAGAAGCAGCGTGGTCACCAAAGACACCAGCCTGGGCACCGCGTGGACACCAGGAACACTAACGTGAACACCAGCGTGAACACCAGGAGCAGAGTGGACTACAGGGACAGCAGCGTAGATACTCTGGTTAGAATGGACATCAGGGGCAGCGGTGTTGACACCAGGGACAGCATGGACATCGGGGACGCTGCCGTTGACATCAGGGACAGTGTGGCCACCAGGGGCACTGTGCTGATTGTCTTCACAGTCACAAGGATCCTTAAAATGTTTCCGTTCATCCTCATTTGCTGTGGACAACAATGTAGTACCCCCACTTGTTGGTGACCATTTTCTTTTTCGCCTGCGGGGGCCTCTGAGGCTGGGGAGGGGGAAATGGTTGTGAAGCAGCTTTTTTCCTTGAAGCTGAGGCAGCACCATTCTCTGCATGGCGAACATCACGTTCGTACTCTGCACTAAGTGTGTCACTGCGTTTGAGTAATGGAAAATGGTTCATGTCAGTAGTCCAAGGTAAGACCGTTTCTGAATAAGCAGAGTTCAGAGAGGATTGAAAGGTAAGTGTGTCTGGAGAGAGAGAGAGAGAGAGAGAGAGGAGAGAGAGAGAGAGAAATAGAAATGAGAGAGAGAGAGAGAGAGAGAGAGGAGAGAGAGAGAGAGAGAGAGAGAGAGAGAAGAGAGAGAGAGAGAAAGAGAAGAGAGGAAAGAGAAAGAGAGAGAAAGGGAGAGGGAGAGAGAGAGACAGACAGAGAGAGAGAGAGAGAGAGAGAGGGAGAGAGAGAGGGAGAGAGAGACAGACAGAGAGAGAGAAAGGAGAGAGAGAGAGAGAGAGAGAAGAGAGAGAGAGAGAGAGAGAGAAAGAGAGGGAGAGAGACAAGACAAGACAAGACAAGACAAGTCTTTTATTCGTATAGGCCATAGCCCCTTAGAAGGGGGATGTACACAAAGCAACTTTACACGACACATTTCCAGTAGATGATGTAAACAACTTTAAGCTAACATAGAGTTACGCTGTTTAAAACCTCTGTACAAATAGACAGCAAACTGTTTCACTATTTTATCATTTGTCGATGCCATTAACAAGATTAATTTAAACAAGGATGGATGTCTAAAGTATTTAGGAGGGATATACTGTTGTCTTAAATCACTTAATTCTGGACATGAAAGAACAAAATGAACTTCATTCTCCTGCGATTCGTGACACAATGGACAAAAATCATACGATCAACTACAACTCTATATCGTTGAGAATGTGCAAAGATATCTGAAATACCCAATCTAAACTTTGTCACAGCATGTCTCAAATGTTTATTAATAGCCATTGACAAATAGGTAGGAATGCAATGCATAGGATTTAACATTCTGTAAATAGAAAACCTAGGGCTGTCTTCAACATGCGAGTTCCACCTCTGCCAACTACAATCAATCAATCTTTGCCGAAACACACGAACAAAACCATTTACATCACCAACACCCTGATTTTCCCACACAAACCAAATCCGAATTTCATACAATTTTAGTCTTAAATTAGAGGTCCAGTTTTTCTTTCCCCTGTTATCTAACTCTAAAAGCATTAGTGTAGGCTTTGTATGGCAATCTGTGTTGTTCCATTTGTGTTATTCTTAGCCAGTAACGAATACACTTTACCACTTAAATTAAATGTATAGGGTATCTATTGGTCTCTCCATATACCAGATCATTCGGTGTTTTCAATGAAACACCCAATAAATTCTTTAAGAGCATACAGGTGGATTTTCTCAATGTGCATAGCAGCAGAATCAAAACCCCATAATTTCAGCACCATATTGTAGCATCGGTTGAATTTGAGCATCAAATAATTTCAAAAATAAAGTCAAAGATTCATTATTTAACATCGTTAATTTCTTCAGTATACACAATAATCCATATTTAGCTCTACTTGCAAGATCTTTACAAGCGAAGGTAAAACTTAAACGTGTAGAAAAATATATGCCAAGATATTTGTAAGCATTCACAACGGGCATAGCAGTTCCATTATATACCCACCTTTCTCTGGCTGCAA
Organism: Conus ventricosus; assembly: GCA_018398815.1. NCBI lineage: Eukaryota > Metazoa > Mollusca > Gastropoda > Neogastropoda > Conidae > Conus > Conus ventricosus. The sequence continues at coordinate 18,141 of JAFLJL010002238.1, read as the reverse complement.
GATATCCACCCTTTCTGAACACAATTATATTGCTTTTATTCATGTTTATGTTTAATCGAAGTGAAGCGGATGCTCTTTCTAAACTGTTCAACTGGGTTTGTAAACCAACTATCGTTTCAGACATCAATGCAACATCGTCAGCTAAAAGAAGAATGAAAATTTCCAAAAAATCATTTATGAATTTTGCTCCATGTCGTCCAGAATTAGTCACTTCTTTTGTTAATTCATTAATGAACAAGAAAACAAAATGGGACTACAAAAATCCCCTTGTTTAACTCCAGTTGTACAGGTTATATAATCAGTCAGAGAACCGCCGCTTCTTACTCTAGCTTTTAGTAGTAGTGTAGGGACGTAATCAATACATAGGCGTTAAGCCTTTCAATTGTCCCCTCGTGTTATTTTACTTTTATGTCAGGGTTGAAAATGCATGCAATATAATTTTCCTTCTTATTCATCAAAGCTTCTAAACTGTACTTTAAATTTCAAGTCTTCATCCAGCAAATTCTTAAAAACATTAGTATTTTTAGCAAATTTAAGTGCAGTTGGCAAACTGTTCCAGTTAGTAATAACTCTGTTACTGAACTTGAATCTCCCCATATTAGTATGAAACTGCTTAACAAATATTTTGCCTTCCGAATTTCTTGTTCTATCTGTTTTAACAGCCTCAAAAAAATAGTCCCACTGTATGTCCGTTTGCTGGTGAAATATTTTGAACACTTCATCAAATCCCCTCTTATACGTCTACCTTTTAAAGAGTGCAAATTTAAGTAATTTAATCTATCTGTATAAGACATGTTTGTACATTCTTGCAAGATTTTAGTAGCTCTTCTCTGTACTCTTTCGATTGCTATTGACTGTCTTTTCAAGTGTGGGTACCAGATTATATTGCCATATTCAAGATGCGGTCTAACCATAGCTTTATATAACTTTAAAAACGTTTCTTTATTTAGGTAAATAAACGTTCTTTTTATTAATCCAACCATTTGGTTTGCTTTATTTATCAATTTTGAATGTGAGTATCAAAAAGTAAATCTTTATCAAAGATTACCCCCAGATCCTTTTTCTTCCTCACATTTCTGTACCAGCCTATTTCCACCATCTATTTTCATGTTGTATTCATGTTCTGGATTGTTTTTGCCAACATGCAAAACTTTACATTTTTCAACATTAAAATATAGATTCCACTTGTCTGACCAGTTTTGGAGGCAATTTAAATTTTCTTGCAGACTATTATAGTTATCTGATTTGTCATATATTTTTGTATCATCAGCAAAAAATTTTACAAAAAACTATTTACCTCATCTGGAAGGTCATTTATAAAAATAGTAAACAGTACAGGTCCTAAAATGCTCCCTTGGGGAATACCACTCATAACATCTTTCTCTGTCGACATACAGTTACCCACTCTTACTCTTTGTTTTCTATTTGACAAAAAATCTCTAATCCAGTTTAGCAACTTACCTACTATACCGTATGTTTCCATTTTTTTCAATAATCTCTCATGCGGAACCGTATCAAAAGCTTTACGGAAATCAAGGTAAATTATATCAACAGAGTACTTATTCTCTAGCATGTTAACTAAATCTTCCATAACTTCAAGTAGTTGTGATATGCAAGACCTTTTTTTACGAAAGCCATGCTGGCATCTGCAAACAAATTATTATCAGTGAAGTGAGATACTATGACATCTCTTATAATGGATTCCAGCACTTTGCATGCAATGCAGGTTAAGCTTACCGGACGATAGTTGCCTGGCTCAGATTTTGACCCTTTTTTAAAAATAGCAGTAACTTCTGCCGATTTCCAGTCGAGGGGTAATTTTCCTGACTCTAATGATTTATTATAAATCTTACTGAGCGGTACAGCTAACTCCTTACTTATATTCTTTTAGAACTTTAGGTGGTATTAAATCAGGTCCCTGCGCTTTAGACTGATTCAATTCAAACAACTTCTTCTCTACTGCATCTGAAGTAATTATTATATCTGTAACTGAAATTCCATTAGATTTACTACATTCAATAAGATCAGGTATGTTATTTGTATCTTCATTAGCAAAGACACTTGCGAAGAACTCATTTAAAACTTCAGCTTTCTCCATATCTGACTCGGCCAGCCCTCCTTTACCATCATTTAGAGTATTTACCCCTGTGTTTACTTTTGTACGTTCTTGCACGTATTTCCAAAAACATTTGGGAGTTTTTTTTACATTGTTCTGCTATTTTACGTTCATAAGCTTTTCTTGTTGATTTGATTTCATTTTTGCTCTTATTTCGCATTCTTGCATATTTACTGTATTCTTTCCCATCTTTCGTCAATAAATACCTTTGAAAAAGATTATATTTTTTCTTAATCATTTTAAGTACTTTATCATTCATCCAAAGTGGTTTAAGCATTTTATTTTGGCTACACTTAGTCTTTGGAATACATTCGTCCATACTTCTTAAAACTTCGCATTTTAAGACATTCCACATTTCCTCGACATCCTGATCATTTGTAAGCAAAGAGTTGACACTCTCTGAAAGCATTTTCCTCATTTTATTATAGTCTCCTTTCTGTAAATCAAATTTGTACTTAGGGTTTTCTTTAGTCTTTTCTTTGGGAACATACAGTTCAAATGTTAAAATCAAGTGATCACTTTTACCCAAAGGGTCACTATATTCAATATCAGAGATCAAGGATTCTTCATTAACTAAAACTAAGTCATCAATTGTTGGCTTCTGTCCTTCCCGAACACGAGTTGGGCTAGTCACTTTCTGTATTAAAAAGGCATCTCTAAAGTTTTCAATAACATCATTACTTTTATCACTATTCCAAGTTCCATCCCATTTTACATCAGGAAAATTAAAATCACCAAATATACATATTTTACTATATCTAATCATTTTTTCTGCTTTTAGCAAGTTAAATAACCCATAATTGTTTTCATCATTTGAGTTTGGGCTTCTGTATATACATCCTACTAATATTGTCTCATCGTTACCACCCCTAATAATACACCATAATTGCTCTTGAAATTTGTTATTTTCAAACTCATCGCAAAGTTGTGCATTTAGCTCCTTAGCAAAATACATGGCTATACCCCTTTTAGGTTCCTTATTCAGAAACATATCAAAGCCAGCAATTTCAAATTCAACATCTTTTGCTGCATATAAAACATTTTTTGCTCTTACTTCCGTTAAGCCAATAATATCTGGCTTCTCCTCATTTATACGAATTAAAAACTCATCCTTTTTATTCAGAAGACTATCTACATTACTGTACAAAATTCTCATTGAGTCATTACATTTAGATTTACAATTATTTTTCCCTAACACAGTCTGGGATGTAACATTTGTAAGATTGTCATTAACTTCAGAGGAATAAAGATTTTGCTTTGTACAGCTATAATTTACATGTTGTGGTTTGCTTGACAGTCAGTGTTTCACCTCAGGGGTCTGGACCTCGTCCGGACACTGATCTGAGACAGCAGCACCAGCTTGGTTCTGTTTGGGTGTGAATGTCACAATCTTGCCAGCCTTGTAATCAATCTTTAAGTTTGTCTCCCCATTTGTCTTTCTTTGGTTCAGTTCAGCTTTCAACGATTTGATCTGTTCTCTTTCTTTTTTTGTGGTGTCATTGTTTATGTAAATCTTGCTTTCTCCTTCCTTAACATGCTTGTTTAATCCTTGGACATTTTTCATTATTTTCTTGCTCCATGTCGTCCAGAATTAGTCACTTCTTTTGTTTTACAGAGTCGTACATGCTCATGACACATTGATACAATTTACCTCTTATCCCATTTTTAAACAAAATTCGCCATAATATACTCCTGTTAACAGAATCAAATGCTTTCTCAAAAATCAATAAAAGCGACGTATAATTTACGATTCAAACAAAACTGCTTTTGCACAAACGCCATTAAAGTGAACATGTGGTCTATCGTGGAGTAATTTCGTTTAAATCCAGCTTGGCATTCACCTGTGAGGTTCTTTTCCTCTACCCACTCCTGCAGTCTTGCATTGATAACAGTACTGTACAATTTACTACAAACATTACACAAAGAAATTCCTCTATAATTATTAGGATCATCAACATTACCTTTTTATATAAAGGAAGAACTATTGATTCTGTCCACAGCACAGGAAAAACACCCCTGTCAAATACAGAATTGAAATACTTTGTAACAATAATCCAATATCAAATTAGACTTACATGCATTTTTCACCATTTTCACCAATAATACTATCAGGGCCACTAGCTTTATGACTTTTCAGTTTTCTTAAGGCCATCATAATTTCATCCCTTGAAATTGGACGATTGAAATAATCGTTAATGGAATTACTATCATCACTGGAATCATGTTGCACATTTCCACTGCCTTCCTCATCTGTAACATCATCTGTGTCAACGTCTTTTTCAAGCAATTTCTGAAATGTTGAAACCAGTCTTCCAAACCAATGTTATTAGACGGTTGTTTTCCTTTATTGTTGATTTTACGCATTGAGTTCCAAAACTCCCTTTGGTCATTCACAGAAGAAACACAACTGTTCTACTAAATTACTGTTAAAACTGTTTACGTTTGTGTTTCAACAGATTCTTGTATTCACGCCTGGCTGCACAGTAAGAAAAATGATCAGGGGGTAATAAAGTGCGACGATATTTATTTAAATGGTTTCGGGCCTTTCTTTACCGTTACGACACTCTACGTCATACCAGTCATCACAACTTTGTTTTGCATTTATGTTAAACTGTTTTTTCATACATTCAGCTGCATCTTTTAGGCAACTGTTAAATATATTCAAAGATTCGTTAACATCAACACCAATTTTTGTAATTGCCATTTCTATTCTCTCCTGAATTTCAGGAGAGCACATTGCATCACTGAAAGTACTGGCATAAGTATCATTCCATACATACTTCTCCATTAAACATCTACCAATATTCATTTTCGCATTATTTATGTTTTCATTAGAAAAACTGAATTTCATCATTACAGGCATATGGTCAGATTCAACTCTTTCTAACACATGCAGTTCACAATTATTAACAAATTTTGCAAACAAAATCACGTGACATTATAAAATAATCATTGACGCTATTGCCTCTCTCAGAAATGTATGTGTAGCAATTGTCGAAATCGCCCTGACACATACCATTCACAATATTCAAATTCAAAGCAGTGCACATATTAATCAACATCTTACCGTAGTTGTTCAGCACAGTATCTTCGGACTTCCTGTTCGTACATACAGGATTACTTAAATGCTTATGGCCAAAAGGCAACCCATCGTCTTCCAAATCATGTGAAATATTTGAAGTCCTGCTGTTAAAATCTCCACTTAATAACACATAAGCATCATCAACAGAAAGTAAACAATCACTCACAAACTCTTCAAGCATACTTATTCCATTGTCATTGCCAGCATATGTATAATAAGGTGAGTCTGCCGGAGGTATGTAAGCGCAGATGTACAAAATATTTTTGTTCAAGCACATCAGAGATTTATCAATCACAAAAGCAAAACAAGAATCCGATTGAATATCAAATAATTCAACAAATGAACAGAGTTCGTGCCTCACAAGACAAACGAGTCCACCAGAGCGCCTTCCACGGGTTGTAAGTTTAATGGCAGGCTTACAGAATTTCTTATATCCCATAAATATTGACGACTGAAAACTCTTCCAAAAATGTTTCAACAAAAACAAATGAAATCGAAGGAACAAACAAACGATACAACTTCTTTATCATGTAATTTAGAAAGTAAACCATTTACATTCCAGTGAAGAAAAGACAAACATTTAGAATTATTATATACAACAGAGCGATCTGGGTCAAGACTTTCAGTGAACACGGGAGAGACCCCGCCCCCTCTGTCATGTAATGAGTCACACGCGGTGTCTGAAGCCGAGTCATTCAACACATGCTCAGTGTCAACATGCACATCTTCACATTCTACGCTGGATGTACCGCTGGCACAACACACCTGGTCACCCGTCTCTTGATCAGCACGTGCAAGTTCACTGCTAAACCCGCTACACTGTGACAGCAAAACCGGTGCACACTGAAAGTTTGTTCCCTCCACTGAATGACCATGAGTTCTCTGGGCCGGCCAACGTCCTATCTCATTTCTACCAGCCGGTCACCAGAATCGACAGAGTACTTCTTTCCGTCTATCAGGAGGTGGTCAAATACCATGGTAGCCCGTTTACCCTCACCACGAGCTCTCTTTAGATGCGGTGTCAACCTCCTCCTTACTTCTCTCACTCGACTAGAAAAGTCCTCACTAATGAAAATCCGACTTCCCCGTAGCTTTCCTTTAGCTTTAAGCACATCTAATTTCTGCTTATAAAAGACGCATCTAGCAATCACGGGGGAGTCGGACTTTGAGTTTATTCGGTGGACCCTGTCGAATTCTATGTCACGAGACAGCTCCAACCTGTCAGTGAGAAGTTCATTTACAATACCTTCACACTCAGCGGTTGTCTCGTTGTCCTTCCTTGGTAATCCATAGAACACCAGGTTGTTTCTCTTGGACCGCCCCTCCAGGTCGTCCGTCTTCCTCTCCAGATCTTCAATCTTCTTGCCGAGATCATCGTTCCTTCTCTGCAGGTCTTCGTTCTGTTGACGGAGCGTGACGACCTCCTCCCTCAGCCCCCTCAGCTCGTCCTTCATGCCCACGTAGTCTTCATGGAGGATGCGGATCTCTTCTTTCACTTCGCCATCCTACTGTCCAGCTTCGTATCCAAGGAGCTCAGCATTCCTATCACGTCAGACAGGGTAGGCTGACTTGCTGTTCCACCGGAAGTACTGCTTGAAGGGTTATCCGTCCTGTCTAGACTGACTCTGCTGCTTGTTGATCTTGTGCTGGTCAGTCGGGATTGCCTCATGCTTTCCTTGCTGTCTTTGGTCTGAGAAGGGTTGGGTCCCGGATTGCTTTCCACGTCTCCACAGCGAAGGAGAAAACTGCCCCAGTACAAATAAGAGAGGAGCAATCCTACTATGACACCGTCTTTTCTTCCTTTCAGTGTCAACATGGCGCAGTAGAGGGCCCTCTTCTGCCTTGCACGTTCAAACATGAAGGCCTGATAGATCGCATGAAAACAGCCACACACTGATCTAAAATGCAGTGCAGCCGATGGCATGGCTCTTTATGAAACTTGCTGCCAAACTTCCAAGCATGGAACGATCTGTAGCCAACGCAGTTCTTCTTATTTACCAGACAGGATAAAAAGTGACTTCTCGCGAAGACAGCAGCTCACAAACCCCAGAGGGAGAGAGAGAGTAAGAGAGAGAGCGAGAAAGAGAGAGAGAAGGGAGAGAGAGAGAGAGAGAGAGAGAGAGAGAGAGAGAGAGAGAGAGAGAGAGAGAGAGAGAGAGAGAGAGAGAGGTGGAACAACAAGCAACCTGTAAACTGGAGACCTGTCGCACAGAGATATTTTTGAACATCTTCAGACTCCCGTACCCGTACCTTGATAACCAAAAAGCCTTTTGTGGCACGGCAAAGTTCTCCAATCCACCCACTCAAACAAGACTGGCAGTATTTTCATCAGAAGAAAATTAATAGATGGAGAGAAAAACATGTCTATACAGCACATGCAAGCCATCTCTTTAAGGCGTTTAGAAATAAACGAGGAGGGTTTTTTTGTTTTTGTTTGTTTGTTTGTTTGTTTGTTTGTTTAGGTTTACAGCATACAAACTGTAAAATATTCAGTCTTTCTATTTGAACAGAGCAGAGAGAAAAACAAAACAAGAGAATCTACACACACACACACACACACACACACACACACACACACACACACACACACACACACACACAAAGAGAGAGAGAGAGAGAGAGAGAGAGAGAGAGAGAGAGAGAGAGGGAGAGAGAGAGAGAGAGAGAGAGAGCTAAGGTCATAATACGCAGTTGGGCAGTTAAATGTGTTAAAACTTCCATACGTAGACGCACGTGGGTGAATGCACTCACGCACACACACAAACGCGTACGCATGAACATGCCCACACACAGACACACACATTCATACATACACACATACAGACACACACGTACACACGTATGTACTTAATAAGCTTATTGACAAGATCTATTCACAAAATCAGCATGTTATGGTATTCGTATATATAAAAAATGTCCACCCCGTTTAACTAAAAACACGAATGTCATAAAGCAACTGCAGTGCTGACGACTCATATAACACGTCGTGATAGTTTTCATTTGTGTTTGATAGTGATCGTTTTTGGCGAACGTGAAACTCATTGCTAACTTGAATGTGATCCCGAGCCCATCCTTCGATTGTCGTTTTGATGGAAACGACAAAAATATCAGTCCGTACATCTCACCATTCAGACGTAAAACTCTCATTAAGCTGTGTATCATCATACACAAATCTGATTAAAAAGCACATAGACAGTCTTTCGTATTATGATTATTTTAATTATTTTTTAGTTAATAAAAAGATGACTGAAAAAAAGATTATTAATACGATTTACCATTCTGCTGTAATCACGGCCTTAGTATAGGCTATAGCGTGTTAGCAAAAAAACAAGTTAAAAATGAGGCCAGCTGATCTAGGAAGGTTAGACATTGAGGATGTTGTTAAGTTATAGTTGTAATTACTGCAGGGATTGCGTCAAAAGACTTTCTTGTCACACAGCGGATTATCCCAGAAAATATTAGTGCATAGAAAGATTAATCTAGAAAATATGATTATAAAAGATGTCTGGATTGGTTCTGATGGTGGGAGGAGCTATTGTTAACGCTTTGGCCTTCTCTGGAAGCAATTATATGTTTAGTAAATTGAGGTCCGATGAAGAGAGAGAACGTCATAATAAGGCAATAGAAGATTTAGCTAAGCAAGACCCGCTTATGAGAAAAGGCGAATTGCTCACTTAGACTTTATTAATAAAAAGTTAAGAGAACAGGGACATACAGAGCACACATTTACAGACGTTGATGACGCAATGAATGAGTATTACTTAGTGTCACGAGCCGGTTTACCTTGTTTTTTACTCTGTTGTTTAATAGAGAATGAAACACTAACAGCTCCACGACTTTTATAATAACTGTGTGATTGTCAATAGGCTCACTCTCGCGCTTTCGCCACACCCGACAACAACATGTAGCTCACTTCCTCCCAAACAGTCGTCTGCTGTCACTCCAACATTTATAACAGACTCAAAGAAATACAAGTTCCAACTTTACTTGTACGAAAACCACTTAAACTTCACATTCATAATTTAACATACATTTTTGCACACAGGTATTCACCAATTAACTTAAATTAGCCAACCCTAAACATTACTTTATTTCTAAACTAGCTGACCTCCCTAACGAAACTACTTCCCCTGACTGTAACTAGAACTCACCTAACCTCTGACCTAACCAAATTAAATAACTTCCCAAGTTCCCAACTAACAAATTTAATTCATACACCTACGCTCTCCCAATTACTCGAACATTCTTACGACAACATTCTTAGACTCATGCTCCCATCGCTCAATTATTCCGACATTCAATTCTTGTACAAACACCACACGCAACTACAAAGTCCAGCCTCGCGCAAGCTCTCCATGACATTACAGTTCACTCAGCCACGCGGTGTTCAACAGCGGCCGCCCAGCTATCAAACATGATGCCTGCAAAAAGCCGGAATAAATATATTAGAACCTAAACAAACTCTTGTTCCTATTTCGAAACATCTTAAACCTCTAAGTCGAAATGAACTACAACTGGAGCCAAAAATCCGAACTATACTTACCAAGCAGCCCACACCTTCATGCATTCAGAAAAGGACCGAACACGGGTCGGACACTGCCTTATATTCCTACGCGTTGCCTCGGCTTCACCAAGGCCATACTCCACAGATGCGGAGATTATAAAAAATCCTAAAAAAACTTTTAAAACTATCACTAACACTTTCTGACATCACCCCCTTCCCCGGAGAAAAAAAAAATAAAAATAAACTTTTTTTTTTTTTAAGAAGACCAGCGACCGACGGAGGAAAAGTTCCTCTGAAGATGGCTCCAAACTAGGTGTATTTATCCATTTAGGGAAAATCCACTGATCAAGAGCTTCAAAATAACCTCACCAAGGTTAATAATTGAGTACCCACACTCAATAATTGACTAGTCCCCCGACTGTCAAATGCTCAATCCCTTTAGAGTAATTTTTCCTATTACTCTATCCATTTAATGAAAATTCTCGTCAGAATTAACATTAGTCCTAGACCCCTGTCACAGGACATGGATACAAAAAAGTAACTCGAATACACATATTCAAGAACTCTCTATGACCCCCGTCATAGGTTACACCTAGATTGTTGCATCAACATCCACAAATCGACCGAAGGTCCCTGGTCCCTATCTAGAGAAATATGTTTATAATTAATAATCACATATAAATTCTACTTCTACTGTCAAATTTTCCATCCATGTGAGTCAGAACGTTGATTGAAAATGTTTGGGTTTTTTTGTCCATCCAAATGATTCATATTGTCTTTCCACGTCTTTGAACATCCCTCCGAGTCACAACGTTGATTAAAAATGTTTTTCATTCCAAATGGTTTATAATTGTCTTTTCACGTCCTTGAACAGTTCATTGTGTTTTTGCAAGTGTGTGTAATGCAAGATCTGTTTGCTACATACAGTTTTAGAAAAGTTTATTTTCACCGTGTACACGACACAAACCGCTGGACTTGGCCTTGAATATGTCAACGTCACACGTGTGAAGTAACTTGCACTTGTGATGGATGACAGCTACGGAGTGCAGCGAAGGATGACAGCGTCTTCCATCAGCCTTGTTCCTGCAACAATCCATCTCACAGCAAAAAACATGTTCTGCATTTAACAAGTTAATGCTATGATAATACAAGCATACGCATCCGCATGACCCTCACTCCACCAGACGAGACAACACATCCGCTTCATAATTACTTGCCCTGGGATCGGCAAATTGAAAATGAATAATCTTGCAGTGCAAGACCCCAGCGCAAAACACGCGCATTTGTTGGTTTAGCGTTTTCCAAGACCGAAAGCGGTTTGTGATCCGTCTCCACAAATGAAGTGACGACCAAACAGATAGCGCTGGAATTTCTCCACGGCCCAGATAAGCGCAAGGCACTCCCGCTCAATAGTTGAGTACCTTGTCTCTCTGTCCAGGAGCCTCCTGCTTGCGTAAAGATTGGGTGCACTTGCCCTTCTTTGGACTGCAGCAAAACCGCCCCTATGCCCACTGATGAAGCATCAGTGCGCACAATGAAGGTCTGCGCAAAGTCTGGCAATGCCACGACAGGACTTTTGGATAGTACCAGTTTCACTGTGTCAAACGCAGTTTGACAAGCGGGTGACCACTTCACCTTGCTTGGACACATTCTCTTTGTCAAATCCACCTGAGAAGTGCGGTATGTACCGACGATAAAATCCTGCCATGCAAAAATGAACGAACTTGTCGTTTGGTTGTTGGTACACTGACTGACAAACTTGTGAAACCTTGCTTGGTTCTGGTGACATCTCATTGCTCCCAATGACATGTCCCAAGAAGGTAATCTTCTGATAGCCTACTTCGATCTTACTAGGCCGAGCTGTAAGTCCATGCAAAGACAATTCTCTCAACAAAGCGTCAAGTGACGACAAGTGGCGTGTCCAGCTGACAGTAGCCACCAAAATGTCGTCGAAGAAATTCAACGCATCGAACTTCTTCAAATGCAATTTCCTCATCATGCGTGCAAATGTGCTTGGGGCTGTGGATAACCCAAAAGGCGTGCGCTTGAATTGAAAAAGCCCTGTGGAGTCCGAAAAGCGGTTTTCTCCTCATCACCCTCAGCCATCTTAATCTGCCAATATCCTTTGGTCAGATCAATTTTGGTGAACCACTTTTTGTCTTTGAGAGAAATGAATAGCTCTTCCACATCTGGAATTGGTTCAGAATCAAACTGTGTCACCTTGTTGATTTCTCGCAAGTCAATGCAAAAGCGCACAGTACCATCTCTCTTCCGGATCAGAACGACTGGTGATGAAAATGGGGAACAAGATGGTTCTATGACATCCATTTGTAACATTTTGTCAATTTCTTTCTGACCAAGTCATCGGAACCGAAAGGAAGAGGATACTGCCGAACATTCACAGGTTTGGATACTGTGAGCGAAATGCGATGTTCGCATAAATCAGTAACGCCTGCACATCAGTAAGCATCTCAGAGTGCTTTTCCATGACCTGTTCAATTTCTAGCCTCTTGTCCTGTGGCAAGGCAACATCATATTTGACCTCTTCACACCTTCAGTTTGCACTGTGGAACTGTTTGTATAGACACTTGGAAGTAGTCTCTGGTACACCTTCATTTTCATCACATAAAGGTAACACTGACACTGACGCAAGTACCACCTCATTCTTCCTTTTGTACTCTATCAAAATGTTGATGTGAAACAATTTATGTACCCCATTCATGTCGATAAGGTAATCATTCACATCATGTCTCTTGAGTACAAAAATGGGCCCTTCCATTTTAACAACATTTGTTTGTGTCAGTGGGCAACAACACTAACACCTCATCACCAATTGACAGTTTTCTGTCACTTCCCTTCTGAAGTTTATACTGTCTGTGTCTACGACCAGCTTCCTGCTCGCCGACTTTTGTGCTAAGTCAATCATGTCAGTCAAAGTGGTCTTCATGTGTTGTACATAATCATGTATTGGTTCACTGTGTTCTGGTTTATCACCTGTCCATGATTCATACAAGAGTTGGGTAGGACCCCTGGGTACTCTGCCATACAATAACTGGAAAGGAGAAAAACCTGTGGCTTCTTGCGGAATCTCCCTGTACGCAAAAAGCGCACCTGGTAGGTAACGATCCCAATCTTTTGGTTTGTCCATCATCAATTTCCTTAGCATGGTTTTTAGTGTGCCATTAAATCGTTCCACTAATCCATTTGTCTGGGGATGGTAAGGAGTGGAATGAAGTTGCGAGACACACAACAATCTCAACATTCTCTCATCATGTCTGAGGTAATTGTGTCCCTTGGTCTGACAAAATTTCATGGGGAACACCAGTGCGACAGAAGATCACAAACAAAGCGTTCGCTACTGCTTCGGTCGTAATGGTCTTGAGGGGAACTGCCTCCGGATATCTCGTTGCCATGTCTACACATGTGAGAATGTATCGGCAACCTGAAGTAGACAAAGGCAGTGGACCGACAATATCCACCACGACTCTCGAGAATGGTTCTTCTATCACAGGAAACTGATTGCAAAGGAGCTGGCGGTACCTTGCCCTTTGGAAAGGTCTTTGGCAAATATCACAGGCCCTGCAGTATTCCTTAATCTCCCTGTGATATCCTGGCCAGAAAAATACGGGACAATTCTTTTGTAGGTACTGTTGCTGGCCATATGCCCACTCAACAGCCCGTCATGAGCTGCCAAGAGGACAGACGGTCGCAACTCTTTGGGGACCACAATTGCCAGCACAATCCTTTCTGTCCTATCACTGAGCGGTACAATAAGCCATTCCTGACCACAAAACACTCAGTCCCTTTCTTTCCTGGTGGTTGTCCGACTTTTTGGAAACATGATTCCAAAGAGCTGTCACCTTTCTGTAAATCAGTCACCTTGTCAGCTGAAACGTCCAATTGTGAAACTTTGGCAGTCAACAAAGGTCGGAAAGGTTTGTCAGTCTTTGTTTGTGCTCTCGTTGTGACAGCATTTGCAACTTCAACACAAGCAAATGTACAACCAGGTATTCGACCCAGAATCACATCACACACAGGTTTATCAACAACACAAGCTTTGACACTGCCGGAAAAAGCTAGGACAGTCAATGTTGACTACTGCTACAGGAAAATCACAGTTTCACCACTAAACATGGTACAGGAGAATGTTTTCATCCACATACGTTCTTTGAAACTAATGATTTTCTGACTCCTACTGTAGTGCAACCTGAATCCAACATGACAGTAGCTTCCTGTCCATTCACTGTAACCCTGACATGTTTGAATTTCCTCGGGCAAGCCATGTTGTACAGACAACCCGATGGAGCCTATCTGTGATTTCAGCATTGGTTTTCGATCACAGTCTTTCAGAAGGTGCGTACTGTCACCACACCAGTAGCATGTTCTGCCTTTCTTTGGACTTGTGCTGGTTGGCACATTCTGTTGTGTGTTGACAAATGCTTTGGATTTTGTCCCGTGTTCTAATTTCCTGTTCTAACACGGAAAGTAGTGTTTCCTGAGCCTCTGGTAATTGAAACATAAGATTTCCTTGGGTACCCGCCGTAGCCACGGTAACCCCCATATCCTCCTCTAGAATATCTGGAATCACCACTGGTTGGTGGATTCCCTGACACAGAAGCGTGTGCAGAATGGTGAACTTTTTCCTCACGTCCCAAGGTTTCACTCTTATGTACTTCTCTGTACCTTTCAAGCCTTCTCAACCAAATCTTTCACATCTGAAAAACCAGTTTCCTTCAAAAAGGCTACCAACTTTGCAGAACATGACGACAGAAATTGTTCAGTGATCAACAAATCAAAAAGACCTCAAATGATTTTTTGAACTCCTGACAAGTCTATCCATCGCATGAAAAAGCGGTGCAACTTATCAAAAAAAACTGGAAAGGTCTCACTTTGTTCTGGCTTAACAGTGCGGAATTTCTCACGAAATCCTTCCTTTGTACACTGAAAGCGCATCCAACAAATGCTCACTCAACTCTTTGAACGTTCTATTTGGCTGAGAGGATAACAGCTCATAATAATACGTCAAAGCCTTTCCCTTCAAACACCCGAAAGAATTAATGCCCAATCATCCCTTTTCCATCCTACAGATTTGCATGCTGTTTCAAATCTGAACAGGTAACTTTCAATATCATCTTGTCTGTCATCAAAGTAAGGGAATTTGGGACGGTACGAGCTTGAGCAGAAGCTTCAGCTTGTTTTTTATCTTCAGCATATTTCTCTTTTTTCAGATTTTTTAGAGTTTCCTGCAACTCCAATTCTCTTTCTTTCAATTCAAGTTCTTTCATCTTCAATTTAAATTCTTCCTGTTTTTCATTTTCCTTCAATTCAAGTTCCCTGTTTCCTCTTTCAGTCTGTAACATCAACTCCCTTTCCTTCAATTCCATTTCTCTGTGGTGCACTAAAATTCTGCCTCATTCTTCTCAGACCTTGCTCTAAGCCTCTACCAGGCCTTCACGAATATGCTTAGTTTTCGCCACTTGCGTCAACTTAAGCAAATCAGCTTCTCTTTCCAACTCAGCTACGAGCTGGTCTAGCGGGTCAAGAGGAAACCCCCGCCATTTTAAACAATATTGGTACTCTTGGAAAAAATAAATAACTAAGTCACAGAGACCAAATATTGACAACTGTATGAATGAAATTTATGTACACAAATTTTTAACCTCAATTTGAAAAAGAACAATGTAGCCCCCACTACAAAGATAAGAAAAAATTATAGAGGCATTTGCTATGCATTTTCCAGCAAACGAAATCACTGGTTTTACTACTTAATCCAATGTTTAGCAGTTTACAATGACAAATAAATTTTACTGACTCCAATTTTAACAAATGCAAGTATATTATTGCTTACTCCAACTTCAGCAAATACAAATATAATACTGCTTACTCCAACTTCAGCAGCAATTACAATCTTATTATTGCTGACTCCAACCGCAGCAATTTACAATAGCAAAAACACTGCTGAATTCATTTAATACAGCAATGAATACATTTTCCACATTCACAATTAACACAAATATTCTACAAGTGTAATATAAGTCAGACCCAGAAATTTTTTTTCAAAATATCTTTAAATTTAACTAAATTGCCTGTCGTGACAGCCCGACTTTGATAACAGTCCAAGAAGTGACTCACCCAACAGAAGTACGGAGTTTTGCGCCTGGTACGACTGCTCACATCAGACAGCAGCCTCACACCAGAATGCGTCTGTTAAACCCCTTCGGACCGTTCCCCTCGAGTGGTCGAGAGTCGTCAACGGCAATAAAATATAGGAAAGAAAAATGTATTAGAAAAAACATTATAGTATAAATAATTTTCATACAACAATGACTATAATCAATGACACTTCTGAAAATATAAATATTACTATTTTTCCGAAAACAAATCTAGAAAATGTTACTACATATCCAAAAGTTTAAACCGTTTCACTGACCATCCTACTACGATGACAACAACACAATTATTGAAAATAGCAGGCTCGCCACTAATGTCACGAGCCGGTTTACCTTGTTTTTACTCTGTTGTTTAATAGAGAATGAAACACTAACAGCTCACGACTTTTATAATAACTGTGTGATTGTCAATAGGCTCACTCTCGCGCTTTTGCCACACCCGACAACAACATGTAGCTCACTTCCTCCAAACAGTCGTCTGCTGTCACTCCAACATTTATAACAGACTCAAAGAAATACAAGTTCCAACTTTACTTGTACGAAAACCACTTAAACATCACATTCATAATTTAACATACATTTTTGCACACAGGTATTCACCAATTAACTTACATTAGCCAACCCTAAACATTACTTTATTTCTAAACTAGCTGACCTCCCTAACGAACTACTTCCCCTGACTGTAACTAGAACTCACCTAACCTCTGACCTAACCAAATTAAATAACTTCCCAAGTTCCCAACTAACAAATTAATTCACACACCTACGCTCTCCCAATTACTCGAACATTCTTACGACAACATTCTTAGACTCATGCTCCATCGCTCAATTATTCCGACATTCAATTCTTGTACAAACACCACACGCAACTACAAAGTCCAGCCTCGCGCAAGCTCTCCATGACATTACAGTTCACTCAGCCACGCGGTGTTCAACAAGCGGCCGCCCAGCTATCAAACATGATGCCTGCAAAAGCCGGAATAAATATATTAGAAACCTAAACAAACTCTTGTTCCTATTTCGAAACATCTTAAACCTCTAAGTCGAAATGAACTAAAACTGGAGCCAAAAATCCGAACTATAACTTACCAAGCAGCCCACACCTTCATGCATTCAGAAAAGGACCGAACACGGGTCGGACACTGCCTTATATTCCTAACGCGTTGACCTCGGCTTCACCAAGGCCATACTCCACAGATGCGGAGATTATAAAAAAATCCTAAAAAACTTTTAAAACTATCACTAACACTTTCTGACACTTAGTGACAGGAAAGAAGTTTCTAACATCGCCACCGCCAGAACTGTCTGACTTTTATGAACTATCTGAGGAACGAAGACTGCAGAGATAGTTTTTATTGCAGTTGGCATGACCTCAGTCTATCTTGTTGTGCTCACTTTCTGTGTAAAATAAAATGCATTTAAAATATGGATAATACGAAGTATCAATACGAAGTACAAAATATATTATTCTCCTAACGGGTATTGGAAAGGAAAGACCGCTATTGATAAACTGAGTAAAGCTGCTAGAGTGTCTGAATCAGATGCGAAAGACTGCTTTCAAACAGGCAATTTGGCAAATATATCTGCCTGCCCCAAAAAGAATAATAAGGCCTCGATTTGTAACTCAGTTCCAAATGACACCCACCAGATGGACTTGCTGTATCTTCCACATGATAAAATTAGAAGAAAAAAGTTTAAGTAGCTCTGACAGTTGTTGACATGGCTTCAAGATACAAAGACGCTGAACCTTTAACAGATAATACCTCAACTGCTGTGGCTGTGGCTTTACAACAAATATACATGCGAGGTCCATTAAAGTATCCTAGGATGATTCAAGTTGATGATGGAAAAGAGTTTAAAGGCTCTGTAAACCAGCTGTTTTTAAACATCATGTTACAGTTAAGCGAGGGATCCCAGGCAACCATTGATCACAAGCCCTAGTAGAAAACTTTATTAAGAATCTAGCTGAACGTCTGTTTACCGATCAATATCACAGAGAAATTATGGACACTACGAAGTACAGAGCGCGCAACACAGAATGGGTTAGGAGGTTGCCAGCAGTCTTACTCGCCATGAACAATGAGAAATTTAAAGCAACAGGCCTTAAAACCAGTGAACGCAATCAAATTAAAAAAATTAACATTACTGAAGATGAGCAAGGTAATCAAAACTCTTGCCGTTTGGGCTAAAAGTAAGATACTTGTATGCTCCTGAGAGCAAAGGTGATGTTAATTGACCACAGTCCCATATGGAGCGTGACTAGATGGGG